>JALPQD010000610.1:38164-200664 GCA_023101885.1 Typhlomys cinereus | reverse complement strand
TTTCCAATTGTTGGAATTATGAGCCACACTTAGTATGACTAGTGAATATAACATTCTAAATTATGTAAAATTTGAGAAGGAACAGGGATACTTTATAGGTGAGAAAATATCTCTTAAAGAATTATTTGTATATCTAAGTATTTATTTTTGTGTGCGTGTTTCTGTGTGTGTGTGTGTGTGTGTGTGTGTGTGTCTCATTGCTTATCTAAATCATCCTGGCCTGGAATGATAAGGAAGCCCAGGTGGCTCAGATTCCTGGCAGTCTCAGACTTCCAGTACTTGGAATCATAAGCATCACTTAGTATGAATGGCTAAGATAACATATTAAATCACGTAAATTTTGAGAACTGGAATGTTTGGCCTGAAAATATACTTTCATGCAATCATTTGTTTACTCATTTATTAATTTACCTTTGTGTGTATGTGTGTGTGCATATGTGAGTATTTATGTATGTGTATCTTAAATTTTACCCTATAATAGCCTGGAAGTAACTAGATATACCAGACTGTCTTCAGATGCCTAAGAATCAAGACATTCAATTTGTTGAATTAAAAACATCACTCAGTTTAAGTGCATAATGTTATGTAATAAATTTTCAGGTGTGTAGTGTTTGCAGATTAATTTGCATATTTTAAAATGATTCTTTGCTGGATTGGAGATGCGGCTTAGTGGTTAAGACAATGTTTTGCAAACAGAAGGTCGTGAGTTCAGATCCCAAATCAGACATAAAAACTCCAAGTGGCAGCCTGCACTTCCTATCTGAGTAGGCAGAGCCTGGGAATTTCCAGAGAAAAGCAAAAAGGAGGTCAAAGCAATCAAGGATGATTCCTGTAGTCATCTTTGGTTCTGTGCAGGAACAGACAGTGCTCTTTGAAACACATAGAATCACACACACACACACACACACACACACACACACACACACACACACACACAAAGAGAAACACATATATAAAATCAATAGCATATTTTAAAGAAATAATTATATGCTAATTTCAGTATGTGTGCATGTGTGTGTACAAGCCTCACTCTGTAGCTTCTTGTGACCTTGAACTACATAGCCCAGGCTGTCCTCAGATTCCTTTCATTCCCAGCTTTACAATTTTTCTAAATGTATTACTCTATCCTGGCCTGGAATAAGTAGGAAGCCCAGGTGGTCCTCAGACCCCTGGCAATCCCAGACTTTCAGTAGTGGGAATTATAAGCATGACTTACTGTGATTGGCTAAGAAACATACTAAATTATGTAAATTTTGAGAACTAAAACATTTGGCCTGAAAATTTACTTTTATACAATCATTTGTTTACACATGTATTAATTTATCTTTGACTGTATGTGTGGGGGGTTGTGTGTGTGAGTGTTTGTGCGTATCTCAAACTACATCCTGTTTTAGCCTAGTATTAACTAGGTACCCTAGACTGTCCTCAGATCCCTGGGAATCAAGACTTCCAATTTATTTAATTACAAACATCATGCACTTTAAATGCATAATGTTACATAATAAATTTTCAGACCTGTAGTATTTGAAATGTAGTTTATTTATTTTAAAATGATACTTTGTTGGTTTGGAGAGATGACTTCGTGGTTAACGCAATGTCTTGCAAGCAGAAGGTCCTGAGTTCAGATCCCAGATGAGATATAAAAATTCAAGGTGGCAGGCTGCACTTCCTATTCTGGCAGGCAGAGCCTGGGAAATTACAGAGGGAAGCAAAAAGGAGGAGAAAGCAATCCAGGATGATTCCTGTAGTCATCTTTGGTCCTGCTCAGAGACACACAGTGCCATTTTAGACACACACACACACACACACACACACACACACACACACACACACACAGAGACATAGAGGGAAAGAGACACACATATATGAAATCAATTGAATATTTTTAAAAGATAAGTATTTGCTAATTTCAGTGTGTGTGTGTGTGTGTGTGTGTGAACATGTCTCACTCTGAACCTACTACGACCTTGAAGTTCATAGCACAGGCTGTCCTCAGATTCCTTTCATAACCCTGCCTTACAATAGTTCCAATTATACCACTCTGTATTCTTGGTTAAGACAAGAAAAAAGTAATACACATTTTCAAGACTCAGAGTGTATGGTTGAGAACTTATTTATTTATTATGTATTTATTTATTTTATGTGGGATGTATGCCTATGTCTCACTCTTAAACCTCCCTGTTCTAGAATAAGGAGGTAGCCCAGGCTATCTTCAGAATCCTGAAAGTGCCAGACCTCCCATTGTTGGAATTATAAGCCACACCAACTATGTCTAGTGAATATAAGATTCTATATTATGTAAATTTTGAGAAGGGACAGAGTAAGTGTGTTGGTGAGAAAATGTCTCTTAAGGAATTATTTATATGTCTCAGTACTTATTTATTTGTGTGTGTATTAGTGTGTGTGTGTGTGTGTGTTTGTGTGTGTGTGTGTGTGTGTGTGTGTGTGTGAGAGAGAGAGAGAGAGAGAGAGAGAGAGAGAGAATCTCTTTGTTTAACTAAACTATCCTGGGTCAGAATAATTCGGAAGCCTGGGCATCCTCAGACTGCTAGCAATCCCAGACATACAGTATTTGGAATCATAAGCATCACTTACTATGACTGGCTAAGATAACATACTAAATTATGTAAAATTTGAGAAGTGAAATATTTGGCCTGAAAATGTACTTTTATACAATCATTTGTTTATTCATTTACTAATTTCTCTTTGAGTGTGTGTGTGTGTGTGTGTGTGTGTGTGTGTGTGTGTGTGCGTGTGTGTGTATGGGTGTTTGTATGGGTTTGTGTGTGTGAGTGTGTGTGTGTATCTCAAAATTTATCCTATTATAGGCTGGAAATAGCTAAATACCACAGAATGCCTGGGAATGAAGACTTCCAGATATTTTGAATTAAAAACCTCACCCACTTTAAATGCATAAAGTTACATTATACATTTTCAGAGATGCAGTATTTCCAAATTAGTTTGCATATTTTAAAATGATTCTTTGGTGAGCTGGAGAGATGGCTTAGTGGTTAAGACACTAACTTGCAAGCAGAAGGCCCTGAGTTTGAATCCCAAATGAGACATAAAACCTCCACATGGCAGTCTGCACTTCCTATCTTGGCAGGAATAGCCTGGGAAGTGCCAGAGGGAAGCAAGAAGGAGGTCAAAGCAATCCAGAATGATTCCACTAGTCATCTTTGGTCCTGCAAAGGGACACACAGTGCACTCTTATACACACAAATACACACACACACACACACACACACACACACACACACACACTCAGAGGGAAAGAGTCACACATATTTAAAATCAACAGAATATTCTTCAAAATTATTATTTGCTCATTTCATTGTGCATTTCTGTGTGTGTGTATGTATACATGTCTCACTCTGTAGCTTACTGTGACCTTGAACTTCATGGTCGAGGCTGTCCTCAGTTTCCCCTCATTCCCAGCCTTACAATTTTTCCAATTGTATCACTCTCTACACTCGCTTGAGATAAGGAAAAAGGAATGTACATTATCAGAACTCAGAGTTTATGGCTGAGATCATTTTATTTACCTATTTATGTAGTTATATAATTATTTATTTATTTTATGTGGTATGTGTGTATATGTCTCACTCTTTAGCCTACCCTGTTCTGTAATTATGAGGTAGCCCAGGCAGTCCCAGACTTTGAATCATTTGAATTATAAGCCACACTTACTATGTCCAGTGAAAAATAAATTCTAAATTATGCAAATTTTTGAAGGAACAGGGATACTTTGTTGATGAGAAAATATCCCTTAAAAATTTATTTGTCCATCTCCATATTTATTTGTGTGTTTATGTGTGTGTGTGTGTGTGCATGTGCATTTCATTGTTTATCTAAACTATCCTGGCTTGGAATAACTAGGAACCCCAGGTGGTCCTCAGACTCCTGACAATCCCAGACATCCAGTATTTGGAATTATAAGCATCACTTACTCTGACTGGCTAAGATAACATACTAAATTTTGTAAATTTGAGGACTGGAACATATGACCTGAAAATATAATTTTTATAATCATTTATTTACTCATTTTAATTTACCTTTGAGTGTGTGTGTCTGTGTGTGTTTTTGTGTGTGTGCATGTGTGTGTGCATCTCAAACTTTTCCCTATAATTGCCTGGAAATACCTAGGTACCACGGACTGTCTTTAGATGTCTAGGAATCAAAACATCCGATTTTATGAATTAAAACATCTTTTCAGACGTGTTGTGTTTGTTGATTAATTTGTACATTTTGAAAGGATTCATTGCTGGTCTGGATTAATGGCTTATTTGTTAAGACACTATCTTGCAAGTAGAAGGTCCTGAGTTCAGATCCCAGATCAGATGTAAAAACTCCAAGTGGCAGCCTGTACTTTCTATCCTGGGAGGCAGAGCTTGGGAAATTGCAGAGAGAAAAAAGAAGGAAGTCAAAGCAATCCAGGATGATTCCTGTAGTCATCTTTGCTTCTGCCCATGGGATACACAGTGCCATGTGATATACACCTACACACACACACACACACACACACACACACACACACACACAAAGAGATGCACATACATAAAGAAAATATTTTATAAAATCATTATTTGTTAATTTCAAGTGTGTGAGTGTGTTTCTTTGTGTGTGTGTTTACATTTCTCACTCCATAGCCTACTGTGACATTCAACTACACAGCCCAGTCTTTCCTTGCATTCTGTTCACTCTCAGCCTTACAACTGCTTGAACTGTATCACTCTCTATTCTTGGTTACGATAAGAAAAAAGGAATATGCATTATCAAAACTCAGAGTATGTGGCTGAGAAATTTATTTATTTATTTATTTATTTACTTACTTACTTATTTATTTTATGTTGTATATGTGAATATGTCTTACCTGTTACCCTGCACTGTTCTGGAATAGCTAGGTACCTCAGGCTGTCATCATAATCCTGGTACTCCTAGACTTCCAACTCTTGGAATTAGTATGAGTAGTGAATACAACAGTAGTGAAATAACATAATATTAATTTGTACATTTTAAAAGGATTCATTTCTGGGCTGGAGAGATGGTTTATTTGTTAAACACACAAAGTTATGTAAATTTTGAGAAGGAATAGGGATACTTTGTAGGTGAGAAAATATCTCTTAAAGAATATTTCTTATATCTCCGTATCTGTTTATTTGTTTGTCTCTCTCTCTCTCTCTCTCTCTCTCTCTCTCTCTCTCTGTGTGTGTGTGTGTGTGTGTGTGTGTGTGTGTGTGTGTGTGTGTGTTTGGATCTCATTGTTTTACTCAACTATCCTGGTTTGGCACAACTAGGAAGCCCAGAGGTTCTAAGACTCCTAGAAATCCCAGACTTCCAATAGTTGGAATTATAACCATCACTTACTCTGACTGGCTAAGATAATATACTAATCTATGTAAATTTGGAGAACTTGAACATTTGGCCTGAAATATACTTTCATACAATCATTTGTTTATTCATTTATTAATTTCTCTTTGAGTATGTGTGTGCGTGTGTGTGTGTGTGCGCATGTGCATGAGTGTGTGTGTGTATCTCAAACTTTATCCTACTATAGCCTGAAAATAACTTGGTTCCCCATACTGTCTTCAGACACCTAAGAATGAAGATTTCCAATATTTTGAATTAAAAAACTCACACACTTTAAATGCATAAGGTTACATAATAAATTTTCAGAAGTGTAGTGTTTGCAGTTTAGATTTCATATCTTAAATTGATTCTTTGCTGATCAGAGTAGATGGCTTAGTGGTTAAGATACTAACTTGCAAGCAGAAAGTCCTGAGTTCCCATTCTAGATCAGACAAAAAAAACTCCAGGTGGCAGCCTGCACTTCCTATTCTGGCAGGTAGAGCCTGAAAATTCCAGAGGAAAGCAAGTAGGAGGTCAAAAAATCCAGGATAATTCCAGAAGTCATTTGTGTTCCTGCACAGGGATACACAGTGCCCTTTTATACACACACACACACACACACACACACACACACACACACTCAGAGGGAGAGTCACACATATTTAAAATCAAAGACTATTCTTAAAAAATTATTATTTATGCCCTTGCTTGGGGTCCAGGTAAGGCACCCTCCTTCCCAGGTACTTCCCAACAGCACCTAGGTCACCCGCTCCTCCTAGCCCCTCCCACCACCCAGCCTGAGCAGTGCCTAAGATGCTCAGGGCTTAGGTGGACCACTGGCCATGCCCCAGGTCCCAAGTGCACCAATGCTCCACAGACCTTCCCCCCAGCTGTTTCTGTCCTTCTACCTGCCCTGAACACATGCTTGCTCTCACTTGCTCGCCATCCAGGGAGGGCACCCAGCTTCCCAGAATTCAACAGAATCCAATGAAAACCCAAGTAAAGCTCTAGGGGACAAAGGCCATATACATCTGAAGTCCTCTAAAATCATCCTATGACATAGGAGGGATTCTTCACATCCAGCCCAAAGATAAGTAAACCCACTTTTTACTGTCCTGCTCCTCCCAATTATTAATCACTCTTGATTAAATTTCTATATAGTCACCCCCAAAACATATACTACTTCAGGGACTATACCATTCACCCTCACATATCACCAAGGTACTAAATTGTAAAAATGCACTACCATACAAATATTAACTTTGTTTACTAAAAATGACTTAATTGATGTATTAACAGTCTAATAGCCCCATCTATGAAATAACAATAACAACAGACAAACACACCCAAATCCAAGGCAAACACTAGTAATAACTGCCAGAGAGCAGTAATACCAACTATATCAGTTCAGTCAAAAACACATAGAAACTGAAAGGACTTAAGAGACAAAAGAACAATGCCCAAATCAAAGTGCAGATTCATGAGAAAGAAAACCCAAGAAAACAAATCTCCCACTGAAAGAAATAACCCCATAGCAACAGATTTCAACCAGAATAAATTCACAGAAAATGCCAGGAAAGCCAGGCCCAAGATAATGACTTTCAAAGCATGATCATTACCATGATCAATACTATGAAAGAGGAAATCTGGGAGGAATTAAATAACCGCATTAAACACTTTGAACAGGAACACAACAGACACTTGGAGGAGTTGAGAAAAACAGTTCAAGAAATAAAAATAGGCATAGAGCAGTTAAAACAGTCTCAGACAGAAGTTAAAATTGAACTAAAACACAAGTTATCCTCAACCCACAACTCAACAAAGAGTCTTATCAGCAGAACTAATGAAGAAGAAAATAGAATTTCAGATCTTGAAGACAAAGTGAAAATATTAACCAGCTCAATGGAAGAAGTTGTTAAAGATAAAAAGATAGTTGAGAGAAATATTCAAGAGTTATGGGACACCCTGAAGAAGCCTAACAATCTCATTCATGGAATACCAGAGCAAGAATCCCAAAATAAAACACATGAGGAAATTTTTCAAACTATCATTAATTAAAAAGTTCCCTCATCTAAAGAATGAGAGGTCCATCCAAATACAAGAGGCATACCGCACCCCAAACAGATATGACCAAATAGAAACTTGCCACGGCAAATAATAGTCAAAACACTCCACATTCAACACAGAGAAAAGGTGCTGAAAGCTTCAAGGGGAAAAAAAAAAAAACAAATCACTTTTAAAGGTAAACCTACTAAAATAACAAATGACTTCTCAATGGAAACAATAAAAGCAAGAAGAGCTTGGAGAGACGTACTTCAAGTACTGAATGAGCAAAAATGTCAACTCAAGCATATATGCCCGGCAAAACTATCTGTCATGATCGAGGGAGAAAGAAAAGCTTTCCAGGACAAGGACAACTTGAAGGCTTACATGTCTACCAAACCAGGCTTTCAAAAATGCTAGAAATGGTACTCAAGCTTGAAGAAAAAAAACAAGCATATCCAGGAGGATAGAAGGGAAGTACAATAGTACCAAAACCTAAAAGCCAAATAATACACTTACAAAAGTCACTACACATAAAGAATGTCCAGAATTAAAAATAATTTCTCCATCAAACATGACATGTCAAGGGAATTAACTCACCAATCAAGAGACACAAATTACAAACTTGGATTTAAAATCACAATCCATCAATCTGCTGCCTTTAGGCAACTCATCTCACCACAAAAGATAAGCATATCCTAAAAATAAAAGGCTGGTCCAAAATTCTGCAAGCTAATGAAACCAGGAAACAGGCAGGGATAGTCATTCTGTTATCAGACAAAGGGGACATCAAATCAAAAAAAAATCATAAGAGACACAGATGGATACTACATGTAAAAGACTTAATTCCAAATGGATCGAGAACCTTAATATAAGGCCAGAGACTATAAAAACCTTACTTGAAAGGGTAGGGAATTCTCTCTAGCTGATTGGACTAGCCCAACAGTTCCTAATCAGAAATCCAATAGCACAGTCAATACAACCAACAGTCAACAGATGGGATCTTATGAAATTAAAGAGCTTCTGTTCATATAAAGAGATTGTAACTTGAGCACAAAGGCAACCCAGAGAATGGGAGAAAATCTTCACTAACCACATATCTGATAGAGCCCTATTATCCAGAGTGCACAAAGAATTTAAAAATCTAAACAGCAAGGAAACAAATGGCCCAAATTAAAGAATGGGCCTTGGAACTTAAAAGAAACTTTACTAGGGATGAAATTGAAATGTCTAAAAAATATCTTAAAAAATGTTCCACATCCTTAGCCATCAGAGAAATGCAAATCAAAACCTTCCTGAGATATCATCTCAACCTCCTCAGGATGGCAAAAATCCACAATACAAACAACACCAAATGCTGGAGAGGATGTGGAGAGAGGGGAACTCTCCTACATTGCTGGTGGGAATGCAGGCTTATACAACCACTCTGGTGAGACATCTGGCGATTCTTAAAAAAGTTAATGATTTAAATGCCATATGACTCTGCTATTCCACTTTTGGGAATATGATTCCACCAATTGGAAGTCTGAGACTTCCAGGATTCTGAAGATATCCCAGGCTTATTAGTTATTTGCCAACAGGGTAGACTAAAGTGTGATACATCTGCACACATATCACATAAAATAAATAAATAAATAAATAGATAGATAAATAAATAAATGGTTCTCAACCCTGTCCTCTGAGACCTGATAATATATATTCTTTTTTTCTCATCTTTAAGATGAATGCAGAATGACACAATTTGGAAAATAGTGAGGATGGAAATGAAAGGATTCTCCAGACATCCTGTGCTATGTAGTTCAATGTGACAGTATGCTACAAAGTGGGACATGTAGACACACACATACATATACACACAAATAAATAAATGTGGATATATACAAATAACTCTTTAAGATAAATTTTCTCACCTAAAAGGTTTTCTGTTTCCTTCTCAAAATTTAGATACTGTAGGTTATTGTATTCCCTATAAATAATAAGTATAGGTTAGGATTCCACCAATTGGAAGTCTTAGCCAGCTAGGATTCTGAAGATAGCCTAGGCTTGCTATTTATTTGCCAACAGGGTAGGCTAAAGGGTGAGATAAAGCACATATAGCATATAAAATCAATCAATAAATAAATAAATAATTATTAAATAAATATATAAATAAATAGTTCAAATCCCTATACTCTGAGTCCTGATAATTCATATTCTTTTTTTCATATCTTTAGGAATAATACAGAATGACATAATTCAGAAAACAGTGAGGATGGGAATGAAAGTATTCTCAGGACAGCCTGTGCTATGTACTTCAATGTCACAGTAGGCTAAAGATTGAGACATGTAGACACACACATACATACACACACAAATAAATAAATATAAACATGTACAAAAATTGTCCAAGAGATATTTTCTCACCTAAAAGTTTCCCTGGTTTCTTCCCAAAATTTAGATAATTTAGATTATTTTATTCCCTATTAATAATAAGTGTAGTTTATGTTTCCCACAATTGGAAGTGTGAGACTGCCAGAATTCTGAAGATAGCCTAGGCTTCTTAGTTATTTGTCAACAGGGTAGGCCAAAGGGTGAGACATATGCACATGTACCACATAAAATAAATAAATAAATAAATAAATAAATAAATAAATAAATATTTCTCAACCTTGTTCTCTGAGTCCTTGCTAATACATATTCCTTTTTTCTTATCTTTAGGAAGAGTACAGAATGATACAATTCAGAAAATAGTGAGGATGGGAATGAACGTGTTCTCAGGACAGCCTAGGCTATGTATGTCAATGTCACAGTAGGCTACAGAGTAAGATATGAAGACACATCCACATACATACACACACAAATAAATAAATATGGATGTGTAAAAATAATTGTTTAAGAGATATTTTCTCACCTAAAAGTATCCCTGGTTCCTTCTCAAAATTTAGAAAATTTCGATTATTTTATTCCCTAGTAATAAAAATTGTGGATTATGATTCCACGAATTGGAAGTCTTTTCCTGCCAGGATTCTGAAGATAGCCTAGGCCTCTTAGTTATTTCCCTACAGGGTATGCTAAAGGGTGAGATAAAGCACACTTAACACATAAAATGGATAAATAGTTCTCAGCCATGTACTCTGAGTCCTGATAATCTACATTACTTTTTCTCATCTTTAGGAAGAATACAAAATGATACAATTCAGAAAATAGTGAGGATGTGAATGATAGGATTCTCAGGACAGCCAGGGCTATGTTGTTCAATGTTACAGTAGGCTACAGAGTGAGAAGTGTTCACACACACACGCACACACACACACACACACACACACATACAGAGAGAGAGAGAGAGAGAGAAGCACACAAAGACTAAAATTAAAAAATAATTATTTTTGAAATTTATTCTATTGATTTTGAACTGTGTGCCTTTCCTTCTGTGTGTGTGCATGTATGTATGTATGTGTGTGTGTGTGTGCATCAAAGGGCACTGTGTGCTTTGTGCAGGATGAAAATGACTACAGGAATCTTCTCTTTGGCTTTATCCTCCTTCACGTCTCTCTGTGGTATTTCCCAGGTTCTTACAAGAGAAGAAATGCCAGCTGGCACCTGGAGAATTTTATGACTGATCTGGGATCAGATATCAGGACCTTCTGCTTCCAAGACAGTGTCTTAAACACTAAGCCATCTCTCCAGGCCAGCAAAGAGTCTTTTAAAAATATATAAACTGAACAGCAAACACATGTCTGAAAATTTATTATGTAATGTTGTGCATTTAATTTGAATGATGTTTTTAGTTCCCAAAACTGGAAGTCTTGAATCCCAGGCATCCGATGACAGTATGTGGTACCTAGTTATTTTCAGGTTATAATAGGATTAAATTTAAGATACACAGACACTCATACATACACACACACACACAAACACACACAAACACACACATACACACACAAACACACACATACACACACAAATAAATAAATACTGATGATAATAATAATGCTGAAGGCCACAGAAGTCTCTGAGTGTCTATTGGCACATGTTCCATTCATGCTTGTTCCCACAGGCAGACACAGGACACCCAGGACACTTGTGCTGAGGACCACAGAAGTCCCTCGGTGTCTTTGTTTGTATTTGTGTCCTTCACACATTTTCCATTTGTGCTTGTCCCATAGGCAGACAACATGCTGAGGGATCTGTATGGATGTTGTGTCTGCCCATAGTATTGGCCTCTGAGCACAATAAGATGGTGGACTCTAGAGCATTTATTTTTTGGAGGATGATGGGGACAGGAGGCAGACTGAAGGCAAAAGTCTGGGAGGCCTGGGAATCAGGGGGACACTGTCATCATGGTGGCCTCTTGTGGACTAGGGGCTCCCCATCATGTACTGATGGTGGCCCCTCGGTTTTCTGGAATATATTTGGCAGATTGGGATACCTGGGTGCACCAAAACCACCAAGAATATGAGACAGAATGAGAGGGGTTTTAGGTCTTTGGCCAACCTGAAAAAAAAGACAATAAGAATGGCCTGGGTTTGTGAGTGGGTGGGGTGTTTGTATTGGAATCCTTGGGAGTCACATCCTGTGAGGACAGATAAATAATTCTGTGGGAGAATCTCAAACATTTTATCAGGTTGGCATCAGGGTATGGATGGTAGCAGTGGTGAGAGGCAGAAGGGACTCTCTCTTTGTCTCTCTTTCTTTCTCTCTCTGTCTCTCCCTCTCATATGCAAACATTTAATCTCTCTCTTTCTGTGTGTGTGTGTGTGTCTGTGTGTGTGTGAGAGAGAGAGAGAGAGAGAGAGAGAGAAGTTCAGGATTGATAAGAGAGTGGGTGGAAAGACGATTTTGTTCATTTGAGGTTTTTCTTGTCTCTCACTGGGGGTTATGAGTATCTGGGACTCTCAGTGAATGTTGGGGTCTTTCTTCTGGGCTATGTCTGGGATGTGTCTGGGCTATATATGTTGACATCTGCCTTCAGTCCAGAAAACATTTGAATCTGTCAAAGATGGACAACCCTAAGCACATGAAGGTGAAGCCAGGCCCCTGGAAGGCATAGGATGGGATTTGCAAGAAAAAAGGTTTCGAGGTGGAATGAATGTGTCCCTGCTACAGGTTCAGACATGAGAACCTCTCATACTCCCATGCACAGGAGCTGGGCTCTGTGTATGGTTATTAAGCATCCCCAGAGCAACCTTTTTCCAGCTAGGAAGACAGGCTTGAGTTCTGTGATGTATGTGTATATGTATGTGTGAGTAATGGTGTCCACATACTTGGCTCTGTGTGCATGTCAGAGCTTATGCATGGGTGTGCCTGTATGTTTTGAATGGGGTGAACGGAAAGAAGTGTTGGAGTCATCATCATAGAGATGAGGGAGAAATATGCCTGCCCCAGAGAGAAGTGCCCTGGCATTTAGAGTGGGAGGCTAGCTTCAGCAGGCCTTAAGGCCTCACAGGAGGACCTGGTGACCACCAAGCTGAACAGAGAAGTGTGTGAACCCAGGGTTCATCATGTATCTGTGGTGTAAAAGGGAGTTACAGCTAGAGATGCAATTTCTGGAAACAGGGACCTGGGTTACGGCACCAGTTTGGTCCCTAGAGGAGACATCCTGACAAGGGGGTAATTTGTCTGCTGAGTTGTGTGGAAACGAACATAATGACTGTGTTGTGTCCTCTAGGCTGAGTCCTCTGAGTGGGAACGGCAGGCCTCAAACTGGTCCTTAGCCTATTAGAAGGTGAGCCACCATGCTGTGGTTACAATGTCTGAGAAGGTGATCATTTTTTGTAGGAACAACAGCAGATGGAGCTCATGTGGGGCCAAACTGCATTGTCATTGGCCCTGCCATACTGCCTTAGAGCAGGATTTTTCCTTGGATGCCACCAACTATGCTGGTGTGCTTTCAATTGTGTAGGGCTGTCTGTGGCTCAGGGCTACTCATGATCACTTCTCCAAAGGGCAGGGGTCTATGCCAAAATGGGTTGTTCAGGACTGGAAAGATCTGGGTCAAGCCTGTTCTGGACACATGGTCCCTGAAAGTTGGTGAGACAAGCCTGGAAGACCACACATAGGAAGCAGCTTCTCAGAGATCCCACATGGCCATGTCTTACAATAAGGAGAAGAGCTGCCTGCCTAGTAGTCTGAATACCAAGACTCTGGCATGTGGGATAGCCAGAAGTTCCCCAACATTGCTAGTTCTGTCTCTGATCATGGAAAAATGTCCTAGACAACACCGAGTGGTAAACTCCAATCAGTATGTCCCTAGTGGTCTCAGTGATTTTTGAGGGACCAGGCAAGAAGGACCCTCCCATCCATATCCAGGACTCACTCACTTGCTGGATCACACAGTGCTCTAGAGGTCTTGCCACCAGCTTGTTGCTGCCTCAAATATTCCATATTCAGCTCCTTCTTTGTTCCAACCTACAATTCTTCCTTCTATCCTCTATCCATCCATCCCTCCTTACTTCCTTCCCTTGCTTCTTCCATAGGAAGATTTTGCTTCATGGACTGCCTCTGGGGTCTTTGAGGTCACACACAGGCACAGTAAGCACAGCACCTCCATGCACAGCATCTCCATGGACACAACCAAATTCCCTCACCCCAAAAGGTGTCTGCCTCACTGCCAACCACCTCTGTGACCTCATGGGCTAGAACTTTGAGCTGTGTTAGGCAACATTTGGCCAATGTCCAGGATGGGCTTGTCTGTGTAAGTGGATCTTGAGAATGGGCTTGTTCTCTCCCTTCCTTGTGGGAGTGCACTGGAATCTGAATGGAGGCAACTGATAGTCCAAAGGAGAATCCTCTCCTCCTTCTGTTTAGGGAGCTCATGCCAGCATGCAGTCTCATCTCAGTTGTGATATGAGAAGCCCAAATCAGTCCATCAACCAGAGCCAGGTATTTCCCTGTGCATCACTTTTGTGTCCAAGTTAACCATGGGAAGCCTGGCCAGCTGGAGCTGTTCCATTCTTGACATGGACTGGGAGACCTCAGATGTGGCTTCGAGTCTGCTCTGTTTCTGGAAATGTGAACCTGGAACAAGGCAGACCAGAATATTAGGGTAGGAGAGAGATCAAGGTCAGGATGCCATACCCTCAGGAACTTAGGACTGAGATGAGAGCTCTTCCTGGGCTGGCAAAGGTGGAGATGGGCAGTGGTAAATGAAAAAAGGACTCTGGTCTAGAGGAACAAATGTCTGGAAGAGCTCCCAGGCCTCTTGGAAGGACAGAGTACCAGTGAAGGATAGAGTATCCAGGACAGGTGGATTTTGGAAGAGATAGTTTTGAACATTTTCACAAGGGATGAGTTGGCCAACCTGTTTGTGAACCTGGCACGTTATAATGGTGTCTGTTCCCCAAGGAAAAGACATGCTATTGGATGTGAGTGGATCTGGTCTCTACCCATAACACCATCCTCGATGGACTAAAGAATGGAGACATCTCAACCTTTTCTTTCCTTGGAGGATGCTGGGGAAAGGAGTTGGAGTGAAAGGGGAGTTGTGCTGGGAATCAGTGGGACATGGGCATCATGGTGGGATCCATGGGGATAGGTGCCTCCAAGTTGTGTACTGATTGTTACCCTTAGGGCTCCAGGATCCTGTGAAGCATGGCACACCTGGGTGTATCAAGACAACCAAAGATATGAGAGAGATCTTTGGTCTTTGGCCAAACTGTTAAAAAGAAAGAACAAATGGCAAGGGTTTGAGGGAGTGTAGAATGTTTGTAGTGGACTCCTTTGGAAGTCTGACAGTGTGAGGACAGATAAGTAATGTTGTGGGAGAATCCCAAAGAGTTTACCAGGTAGTTTTTGGGGTGGAAATTGTGGTGGTGAAGCAAGGGGAGGGTCTCTCTCCATCTCTCTCTCTCTCTCTCTCTCTCTCTCTCTCTCTCTCTCTCTCTCTCTCTCTCTCTCTCTCTGTGTCTGCATGTGGGGTGTACAAAAGGGAGTAAGTGGGTGGGAAAGACCATTTTGTTCTTTTGCAGATTTTCTTCTCTAAACCTGAGTGTGCTGGGTATATAGGTTTGTCAGTGAAGTCTGTGGTCTGAGATTATACCAGAAAACATTTGCATCTGTTGATAATAGTCAACAGTGTGCACTGAGGACAAGGCCTGGACCCTGGAGGGCACAGGCTGGACTCTGCAGGCAAGAGAACCTTATGGTTTTTAGGTGGGATGTATGTGTCCCGGCTCCAGACCAGACAGGATTGCTCCTAGTACCCCCAGGCACAGGATATGGGCTCTGTGCATGGTTCCTGAATACTGAGTCCCTCCCAGAGCAACTCTCTGCCAAATGAGGAGAAAGGCAGGAGATCTGTGATGTGTGTGTATATGTGTCTGTAAGGTTCAATATCCTGGTTTTGTGTGTGCGTCAGAGCTTGTGCATGGGTGTGCTTTTGAGTTGGATGGGGTGAAGGGGAAAGATAGTTGGCATCATATCACAGGGCCAGGGGATTATTATGCCTGCCCCCAGAAATATGTGCCCTGGCACTTAGATTTTGAGGTGAGCTTAGGCAGAGACTAGAGACTTCCAGGGTGGCCCTGGAAGCCACCAGGTGATCAAGGAAGTGTCTGGGCCCAGAGTTCATCTTGTCTTTGTAGTGTGTAAGGGACTTGAAGCTAAGGACACAATTTCTGAGAACTGGGGCCAGCAACCTGGAGCTTGGGGCCTGGGGCCTGACCCCATTCTGGTCTCTACAGGAGGCACCCTGCCCAGGAAGCAGTTTTTCTGCTGAAAGCATTGGAAATGAGCAGCCTGAGTGTTTTATGTCCTCAGGGCTGATTTCTCTGAGTGAGGCCAGCAGGTGCAAGACTGGGTTTAACCTCTTAGATGGTAAGCCACAATGTCGCAGCCAGGCAACCTGAGAAGGTGACCAAGGGCAGAGGTAGCTCATGTGGGGTCAGACTCATTTGTCATTCGCCCTGGCATACTGCTTTGGAGTAGAATTCGTTCTTGTATGCTGCCAGCACTAAAGGTGCACTTTCATTGGTGGAGGGCTGTCTGTGGCCTGGTGCTACTCAAGATCCCCTCTCCACAGAGCAAGGGGCTAAGGCAAAGTGGGGTGTCCAGGCCTGGGAAGATCTGGGCCAGACACAAAGTCCTGGCAATCTAGTGAGACTGGAAGAGAGCACCTGTGCATTGCCAACCTCAAACAGGAAGCAACTTCCTGGAGATCTCAGGTAGCCATGTCTGGGAGGAAAGAGAGGAGCTGCTCACCCAGGAGTCTTAGCACCAGGACTTTGGCATGTGGGCTAGGTGAAACGCCCCGGCCCCCACCGTCCAGAGCCCTGTATCTGCTCATGGTAGCATGACCTAGACATATTCTCACTGTAAAACCCCAATCAATATTTTCCTAGTGGTCTCAGTGGTGTTTGAGGGTCTCAGTGAGGAGGACCCTTCCATCCATATCCAGGGCTCACTCATTTGCGGAAATCACACAGTTCCCTGGAGGTCTTGCCAGTAGCTTCTTGCTGACTCATAGATGCCATCCTCAGCTCCTCCCTCCCTCCTTCCCTCCCTTTCTCACTCCTTCCCTCTCTTCCTGCCTCCTTCCCTCTCTCCCTCCATTCCTCTCTCCAATCATTCCTCCTTTTTTCTGTCCCTCCCTCCTTCCATAGGAAGATTGTGCCTTATAGACTGCCTCTGTGGACTCTAAGTTACACACAGTTAATGTGAGTACAGTGCCTTCCTGGAGACAACCAAAGCATCAAACACGCAAGGATGTCTCCCTCACTGCCAAGCATCTCTGTGAATACATGGGCTAAAATCTCGAGCTGTGCTAGGCAGCAGTGAGCCATTGCCCATGCTTGGCTTATCTGTGGGAGGTTGAACTTGGCCCTAGGCTTGTGTTAATCATCTCTTGCACGTATGGACAGGAATCTGAATGGAGGATGCAGGCACAGTTTAGAGGCAAGTCTATGATGCTTCTGTCCAGGGAGTTCATGTAAGAAGCAGGTTCATCTCATATGTGCTAGGAGAGGCCCAAACCAGTACAGTAGCCAGAGCCAGATATTTCACTATGCATCACTGCTGTGTCCACATTCACCATGAGAAGCCTGGCCACCTGGAGAAGTTGCATTCTGAACATTGTGTGGGAGAACCCAGGTATGGTGTTGAGTCTCCTCAGAGTGTGGAACTGGAAACCTGTTGCTACACAATCCAGAACATTAGTATAGAAGAGAGGACAATGTCAGGAGACCACACCCCAGGGAATTCTGTTGCTAGGATTAGTGCTGTTCCCTGGACCAGCATTGGAGGAGATGAGCAGTGGTAGAGGACCAAAGGACTTGGGTCTAGAGGTACAAGTTACCATATTACGTCCTGGGCATCTGGAAAGGACATTTAGGACCCCTGGACTCTCTAGCTTGCAGGGCAGGATGGTTTGTGCGAAGTTATTTCAGAGCATTTGGGATGTGGTGGCCACACAGGTGTCATCAAAGGATAAACTGCCCAGGACACTCATTGTGAAATCCACAGGAATCCTGAGATCATGTGTTTGTGTTGCTAGCAGGTATTCCAGTTGCTTCTGTTCCCACACAGATGAAATACTGAGGGATGTGTGTGAATCTGGTTTCTGTCCATACCATCAGGCTCCATGAAAAAAGTTGGGAGGCCTCTCAAGCATTTCCTTTCCTTGGAGGATGATAGGGGAAGAGGGAAATGCTGGGAATCAGTGGGACACTGGCCTTGTGGTGGGTTCCATGGGAATTGGGTCCTCTGAGATTTATACTGACAGTGGCTCCTGGGGATTCAGGAACCAATGCAGCAGCATAAGGTACCTGGGTGCAGGTAAACCACCAAGAAAGTGAGACATAAGTAGGAGAGTATTGAGTTTTTCTCCCACATGACATCAAGAACGGCAAAGGGATTCATTGGTGGGGCTTGGTGTGGAGTGCTTTTGAGACAGACATTTTGAGGACAAATAAATAATGCTATGTGAGAATCCCAAAGAGTTTGCCAGGGTGGTGTCCAGGTGTGAATGGTGGTAGTGCGGAAGGGGGAGTGTGTGCGTGTGTGCGTGTGTGTATGTGCGTGCACATGCGCGTGTGAGTGTGTGTGTGCTCCAGCCTCAGAAAGGAGACCCTTTAGTACTCTTCAACCTAGGGACGAGGCTCTGTGCATGTTTTCTGAGAGCCATGTTCACTCCACAGCAGCTTTATGCCATATAAGTATGTAGACTGGTGATCTCTGATGTTATGTATGTGTGAAAACTGGTGTGCCTGAGCCTGGTTGTGTGCATGTCAGTGCTTGTTCATGTGTCTGCCTGTTTGTGTTGGATGGGGTGAGTGGGATACAGAGTTGGGGTGATTTTCAGAGGGAAAAGGGAGCAATGTGCCCATGAACAGCAGGTAATACCATGGCACATAGAGTAGGATTGCAGCTTTGGCAGGCTCTTGAGGATTCTGGGGAGATCCTGGTGGCTACCAGGGTTACAGATTGGTTGCTAGACGCAAGGTCCATCCTTTCTCGGTGTTCAGCAAGGTGGGCTGAAGCTAGGGATGCCATTCCTGGGGTCTTGGGCCTGGGGCCTAAGTCCTGGCTTCATTATGTTTCGTAGAAGTGGCACCTTGCCTCAGCAGTAGTTTCTCTGCAGATTGCAGTTGAAACCAAGAGCCTAAATGTAGTATGTCCTTCTGACAGAGTACTCTGATTGGGCTAGGAGGCCCAGAATGGCTCTTAGACTCTTAGAGTTTAACCACCATGTTGCAGCCAGATACAATGAGGAGATAGGTATTTTTTGAGAGTCCAAGAGAAGAGAAAGCTCACATTGGGCCCTAATAGGTGGGCATTTGCCCTACCATACTGCCATGAAACAGGATTGGTTCTTGCATGTCACCAGCACTGCTGATGTGTTTCCATTTGGGGAAGACTGTAGCTCAGGACCAATACAGATCCCCTTCACACAGGACAAGAATTTAAGAAAGGGTGAGGTATCAAGGCACTTGGAGTAGGGGTTCTGGGCAAATCCTGCCCAGGACACAGGGCTTGTCAATCTAGTGAGGCAGGCCTCCAGTTACTATTCCTGTATGACCACAAACTGTAAGCAGCTTCTAGGAGATCACTGGTGTCCAAGACTGGTGGGAAGGAGAAAAGCTGACTTCCCAGGAGTGTGAGACCCAGAATTGGGGCAGGTAATCTAGGCATGTGGACAACCACCATCCTCAGCCCTGTCTCTGCTCATAGCAGCATGACCCTGCCCCTCCCCAGTGATTATCCCCAAGCATTAGGTTTCTAGTGATCTTGGGGGTATTTGGGGGCTGCTGCCATGTGCAAGACCCAAACATCAGTACCAAAGGCTCACTGAGTTTCTGGAATCACACAGTGCTCTAGAGGTCTTGCCACTGGCTTTTTCCTGCCTCACATATTCCTTGCTCAGCTCCTTGTTGCCTCCCTTGGTCTCTCCATTCCTTCTTACATCCACCCCACCTTACGCAGGAGGATTGTTCTTTCTAGGCTGGCTCTTTGGCCCTCCATTGCACACACAGTCAAGGGGAGAACAGTGCATACTTGGAGAAAAAGGAAGCCTTCCACCCCCCCCCAAGATATCTGCCTCAGTTCCAGGCATCTCTGTGACCTCATTGGGTAGAACTTTGAGCTGCACTAGGCAACAGTGGGCCAGTGTTCAGGTTTGCTTTTTCTGTGGAAAGTTGAGCTTGGGCTTGGGGTGTGTTATGTGTCCCTCAAGAGCATGGATAGGAATCGGAATGAATACCCCTGTCTTAGTCCAGAGCTGGATTCTCTGATTCTTCTGTTGAGGGAGTACACGCTAGTGGGCAGGCTGGTCTCAGGTGTGCTAGGAGAGCCCCAATCTTGTCCAACAGCCAGGGCCTGACATTTCCTAGTACATTACATTTCATGCCAGTTTTTCTGAGATTAATGTGGCCAGCTGAAGCAGTTCCATTCTGGATGTGGTATGAGAGATCTTAGGTGTGGTATAGTCTGCTAATGGTCTGGCAATGTAAAGCTGGAACTATGAAGACCAGAACATAAAGGTAGGAGAGAGAACAAGGTTCAGGAGGCTGCACCCCCAACTTCTCAGTGACTGGGATGACAGTTGCTTCCTGGGCTGGCCTAGGTGGAGATGGGCAATGGTAGGTGAATAGAGGATTCTGGTCCAGAGGAACAAAGGACAAGAAGAATTCCTGGACCTCTGGACACTTTTGAGGACCGTTTGAGGCTTTAGAATCCAGGGTTGGAGGGTTTGGGGACAGATCGTTATGAGAATTTTCAGAAGGGACAATGTGGCCTTCTAATTATCATCAAGGGGAAAACTGCCCAGGATACTGTGCTGAAGTCTTCAGGTGTCCATGAATCCCTGCGTTTGTGTGCCTGGCACCTGTTCCAGTCCTGTCTATTCCCCCAACCAGACGACGTGCTGAGGAATGTGTGTGGATCTCCATTCTGCCACACAGGGCCAGTGACCTTGGACAAAAGAATGAAGGTCTCTCAGGCTTCTTTTCCTTGGAGGATGCTGGGGACAGGAGGTGAAGAGAAAGGGGAGGTGTGCTTGACCTCCAGGTGGCACCCTAATGGGCTCCATTGGGACAGGTCTCTGAGATTTATACTGATGGGTGCTCCTGGCATTTGTGGAGCCTGTGCAGCAGCATTGGGTATCTGGGTGCTGGCAAATCACCAAGAAAATGAGATTCAAGTAGAGGTGTCTCATGTCCTTCACCCACCTGTAAACCAGAGAGCAAGAATAGCAAAGGAGTTCCGGTGGAGTAGCTTGGTGTGGAGTGTTTGTGAGACACACATTGGGAGAAATGTTAGGCAATACTTTGAAGCAATCCCAAAAACTTTGCCAGGTTGCTGTCTGGGCAGAGATGGCAGTGTGTGTGTGTGTGTGTGTGTGTGTGTGTGTGTGTGTGTGTGTCTGTGTGTGTGTCTGTGTGTGTGTGTGTCTGTGTGTCTGTTTGTGTGTATATATATATATATATATATATATATATATATATATATATATATATATATATACCCCACATATATATATACACATAAAGAAGACAGTGGGTGGAAAAGAACCATTTGTTTAATGTTTTTCTTGCCTCTACCTCGGGCAGCTAGGAATGCTTGACTGCCAGTGAAGGTTTTGGTCTGTCTTGTGGCCAGAAAGCATTTGAAGCTGTTCTCATGGCCAACACTGTACACGGGAGGGCAAGGCCAGGCTGCTGTAGGGCACAGGATAGCAAATGCAGGTAAGAGGATCCCAGGGATTGTTTAAGGGATGCATATGTTTCATTTTCCCAGCTCAGAAAAGAGATCCTGTAGAACTCAACAGCACAGTAACTGGGGTCTGTAAGTGTTTTCTGAGTGCCATGTCTAGCCCTGAGAAATCTTCTGCTAGGTGCAGAAACAGGCCTGAGTTCTGTGATATTGTGTGTCTAAGGATTTGTGTGTATGAGCCTGGCTGTGTCTGTGTGTCAGTGCTAGTTCATGAGTGTGCCTGTGTTTGTTGCATAGGGTAAGGTGGAAGAGAGTTGGGGATATTTTCATAGAGAAAGGGAACAAAATGCCTGCCCCCAGCAAGTTGTAACCTAGCACATATGGTAAGGGTCCAGCTATGGCAGGCCCTATAGACTTCCCAGGAGGAACTGGTGGACAACAGGCATTTAGAGATGTGGAGAGACAACGAATCCATCATGTGTCTGTGGACTGCAAGGGTAGTTGTAGCTAGTGAAGCCATTGCTGATGTCTGAAACCTGGGATTGGTCCAAATCTGGTATCAAGAGGTGGCACTCTGTCCCGGGATAGTTTATCTGCAGAATGCAGTGAAAATGAAGAGCCTGTGTATATACATGTCTCACTCTGTAGCCAACTGTGACATTGAACTACATACCTCAGGGTATGCAGTTATTATTATCAGGACTCAGAGTAGACGGATGAGAAATATTTATTTATTTATTTAATGTGGTATGTGTGCATATGTCTCAGCCTTTAGCTTACCCTCTTAGCATAAAAATAAGAGGCCTAGTCTATCTTAAGAATTCTGGCAGTCTCAGACTACCAGGTGGTGGAATTATAAGCCACATTTACTGGGATTAATGAACATAAACATCTCAATTTTGGGAAAGACCAGGGGAGCTTTTTAGGGAGAAAATATATCTTAAACATTATTCGAATAACCTGGTATTTATTTATTTGTGTGTGAGTCCGTGTGTCTATCTTCAACTTTACCCTATTATAGCCTGGAAAAAACTACCTTCCCCAGACTGTCTTCAAATTCCTGGGAATCCAGACTTCCAATTTTTAGAATTAAAACCATCAATTACATTATATGCATAAGATTACATAATAAATTTCAGACATTTAGTGTTTGCCATTTACTTTATATAGATTGAAAAGTCTATTTCATGGGCTGGAGAGGTGGCATGGTGGTTAAGACACTGTCTTAAAAGCAGAAGGTCCTTAGATTAGATCTCAAATCAGTCATAATTTTCCAGGTGGCAGCCTGTACTTCTTATCCTGTCCCAGCCTGGGAAATTCCACAAAAGAAGTATGAAGGAGGATAAAGCAATCCAGGAAGATTCCTGTAGACATTTTCATACTGAGCAGGGCCTACTGTGACATCGAACTACATAGCCCAGGCTGAACTGAGAAGGCTGTCATTCACAACCACATCATTTTGTTGATCATATCAATGTGTTTTCTTGGTCAACAAAAGAAAAAATAAAGGAATATACATTATCATCACTCAGATACAGGGCTGAGAACTATTTATTTATTTGTTTGTTTGTTTGTTTGTTTGTTTGTTTATTTATGCAGATGTCTCACACTTTAGCCAACCCTGTTGGCAAATAACTAAAAAGCTCATGCATTCTTCAGAATTCTGGCAGTCTTAGCCTTCCAACTGGTGGAATCACACCCTATACTTATTACTATTAGAGAATAAAATAATCTAAATTATTTAAATTTTGAGAAAGAACCATGGAACCTTTTAGGTGAGAAAATATCTCTTAAACAATTATATATATATATATATATATATATATATATATATATATATGTTTATTTATTTGTATATGTGTGTGTCTACATATCTCACTCTGTAGCCTACTGTGACATTGAAATACATAGCCCAAGCTATCCTGAGAATCTTTTCTTTCCCAACTGAATCATTTTTCGAAAAGTGTCACTCTGTATTCTTATTTAAGATAAGAAAAAAGAACATACATTATCAGGAATCAGAGTATAATAAGCATGAGAACTATTGGACTCCCTGCAGTCCTCCAACCCAGGTCCTAGTGCCTCTGTCCCGCCCACCGGCCTGCCCACCTGCCAGCCAAGGACAGGACTGGCTCACGGACCGCCATCCCAGGTAAGTTCCACCAGCACCCAGGTGGCCACTTGTCCCAGCTCTTCCCACCAGCCAGCCTGAGCAACATCCAGACTGCCTCGGATTTGCCTGGGCCACGCCCCCAATCCCAGCCCCTCGATCCTACCTGCCTGCCTGCCTGGGACCCGTCCTTCATTACAAGTCAGTTCCACAAGCACCCAGGACACCATTCGTCCCAGCTCCTCTCCCCAGTCAGCCTGAGCAACACCCAGGCTACCTCAGCTTTTCCTGGGCCACGCCCCAGATCCCAATGCCTCTGTCCTGCCTGCTTGCTGCCTGCTTGCCTGCCCGCTTCCCCGCCTGCCCTCATCGGACTGGACTCATTTGCAGTCCTCCATCCCAGGTTAGTTCCACCAGCACCCAGTTCGCCACTTATCCCAGCTCCTCCCACCAGCCAGCCTGAGCAGCTCAGAGACTACCTTAGATTTACCTAGGACATGCCCCAGGTCCCAGCCCCTCTGTCCAGCCTTCCTGCCCACCAGCCTGCCTGGGACAGGACTCGCTGGTGGTCCTCCATACTAGTTAAGTTCTACCAGTTCCCAGGTCTCCACTCGTCCCAGCTCCTCCCACCAGCCAGCCTGAGCAACATCCAGGCTGCTTTGAGTTTGCCCGGGCCAGGTCCCCATTCCAAGCCCCTCTGTCCTGCCTGCCTGCACACCTGGGACAGGACTCACTCAGGTCCTCCATCCCAGGTCAGTTCCACCAGCACCCAGGTCACCACACGTCCCAGCACCTCCCACCAGCCAGCCTGAGCAACACCCAGGGTGCCTTGGATTTTCCTGGGCCACATCCCTGGTCCCAGCCTCTCTGTCCTTCCTGCCTGCAGCCTGGGACAGGACTCAATCAGGGTCGTCCATCCCAGGTAAGTTCCACCATCTCCCAGGTTTCAACTGGTCCCAGCTCCTCCCACCAGCCAGCCTGAGCAACACACAGGCTGCCTCAGGTTTGCCTGGGCCACACCCCAGGTCCAAGCACCTCTGTCCCACCTGCCTACCTGTGACAGGACTCACTAGAGGTCCTCCACCTAAGGCTGCCTTAGATTTTCTTGGGCCACACCCAATGTCCCAGTGCCTCTGTCCTGTGAGCCTGCCTGCCCACCTGCCTGGGACAGGACTTGCTCAGGTAAGTTCCACTAGCACCCAGGTCCCACTCATCCTAGCTCCTCTCAACAGCCAGCCTGAGCATCCCCCAGGCTGCCTTAGGTTTTCCTGGGCCACACCCCATGCCCCAGTGCCTCTGTCCTGCACACCTGGGGGCCCGGCTCCCGGTCCTCCATCCCAGATAAATTCCACCAGCACCCAGGTCGCCACTCATTGCAGCTCCTCCCACCAACTAGTCTGAGCAGTACCCAGGCTCCCTAGGGTTTGCATGGGACATGCCCAAGGTCCCAGGGCCTCCGTGCTGCCAGCCTGCCCTCCTGGAACAGAACTCACTCACGGTCCTCCATCCCAGCCCCTTTGACACTCTGGCTGCCCAGTAACCCTCGCTTGGGGTCCAGGGAGGACACTGTGCTACTCAGAATTCAACAGAGTCCAAGGGAAACTCAAACAAAGCTCTAGGGGACAAAGGCCATACATCTGAAGTTCTCTAAAATCATCCTATCACATGGGAGAGATTCTTCACATATAGCCCAAAGATACATAAACCCCTTTTTGTACCATCCGGCTCCTTTCAATCATTAATCACTGCAGATTTACTTTTCCATATAGCCACCCCCAAAACATATGCAACGTCAGGGATAATACCACACACCCTCATGTATCACCAAGGTACTAAATCGAAAAGTACTCTACCATACTAATATTCACCCCCTGATGTACCAACAGTTAATAGCCTAGGAAATAACAATAACAACAGGCAAACGTACCCGACTCCAAGGCAAACACTAGTAATAACTGCCCCAGGAGGTGGAGGCGGTCCATGGTGGTTCCCTAATTTGTCCATGGTTCTACACACACACACACACACACACACACACACACATGCACAATTGAATAAATAGTAAAAAATTTTAAAAAAGAATATAAATTTTCCACTGAAAGAATTAACCCTGTAATGATGGATTCCAAACAGAACGAATTCACAGAAAATAGCCAAGAAAGCCAGACCCAAGATAACGACTTTCAAAGCACGATCATTATCATAATAAATACTATGAAAGAGGAATTCCGGGAGGAGTTAAACAAGTGCATCAACCACTTTGAACAGGAACACGACAGACACTTGGAGGAGTTGAGAGAATCAGTTCAAGAAACAAAAATAAGCATAGAGCAGTTAAAACAGTCTCAGGAAGAGTTTAAAATTGAATTAAAAGACAAGTTATCTTCAAACTAGAACTCAACAGAGAGTCCTATCAGCAGAAGTAATGAAGCAGAAAATAGAATTTCAGATCTTGAAGACAAAGTGAAAGAACTAAACAGTTCAATGGTCCTTAAAGCAAAAAAGCTACTTGAGATTAATATTCAAGAGACATGGGACACCCTGAAGAAGCCAAACATGTGCATTCATGGAATACCAGAGAATAAATCCCAAAATACCACACCTGAGGAAATTTTTCAAATTATCATAAATGAAAACTTCGCTCATCTAAAGGATGAATGGCCCATCCAAATACAAGAGGCATTTCGCACCCCAAACAGATATGACCAAAATAGAAACTCGCCACTGTAAATAAAAGTCAAAACACTCCACATTCAAGATAAAGAAAAGGTGCTGAGAGCTTCAAGGGAAAATACTCAAGTCACTGTTAAAGGTAAACCTATTAAAATAACAAATCACTTCTCAATGGAAATAGTAAAAGCAAGAACAGATTGGAGAGATGTACTTCAATTATTAAATGAACAAAAATGTCAACCCAGGATGATATACCTGGCAAAACTGTCTGTTATGATTGAGGGAGAAAGAAAAGATTTCTAGGACAAAGACAACTTGAAAGCATGTCTACCAAACCAGGCCTTCAAAAAATGATAGAAATGACACTCAAGCTTGAAAATAGCAACAAACATATCCAGGAGGACAGAATGGAAGTATAATACCACCAAAACCTAAAAGCCAAACAATACACTTACAAAAGCCACTAAACATAAAAATGTCCGGAATTAAGAATAATTTCTCCATTATAACATTAAATGTCAATGGAATTAACTCACCGATCAAGAGACACAGATTACAAACTTGGATTAAAAACCACAACTCATCTCTCTGCTGCCTTCAGGAAACTCATCTCACCACAAAAGATAGGCGCATCCTAAAAACAAAAGGCTGGTCCAAAATTCTCCAAGATAATGGAACCAGGAAACAGGCAGGGGTAGCCCTTATGCTGTCGGACAAAGTGGTCGTCAAACCAAAAAAAATCATAAGAGACACAGATAGAGACTACGTTTTAGTCACAGGAACAATTCACCAGGGAAACTTCACAGTACTAAACATATATGCACCTAATATGGGCCATTCCACATTCATTAACCAAACCCTACAGCACCTAAAGCAAGAAATCAACCCCAAAATGATAATTCTTGGGGATTTCAACACTGCCCTCTCAACATGGGACAGATCAACAGGTCAAAAGCTTAACAGAGACACTTTGGAAATGAATCAAACCCTTAAATAAATGGACCTTACAGATCTCTATTGAACTTTTCATCCATGCACCAAAGAATACACATTTTTCTCAGCAGCAAACAGAACTTTCTCCAAAATAGATCACATATTGGGACACAAAATGTATCTCCACATATACAGGAAAACTGAAATTCTAGCCTGTACCCTATCAGACCACTACAGCCTAAAGCTGGACATTCACAACACAACAAACAACAGAAAATACACTATCTCCTGGAAACTTGACACTGTGATGCTGAATGAGAATTGGATTCAGGAAGAAATTAAAAAGGAAATTCAAGATTTCCTGAAAGTGAACAATAATGAAAATACAACTTACCAAAATCTTTGGGACACAATGAAAGCTGTCCTAAGAGGTAAGTTCATAGCTCTAAGCCTACATCAAAAAAATGGAAACACCACACATAAATAACTTAACAATGCAGCTTAAAGCTTTAGAGACACTAGAGCAATCTGATCCCAAAAGCAGTAGAAGAGAGGAGATTAGCAAAATCAGGGGAAAAATATCGGAAATTGAGATTAGGAAAACGATACAGAGAATCAGCCAGTCAAAAAGCTGTTTTTTTTGAAAAAATCAATAAGATTGATACACCCCTAGCTAAATTAACCAAAAGAAAGAGAGAGAAAACCCAAATTAAGAAAATTAGAAATGAAAATGGGAGTATCACTTTTGATACTCAAGAAATGCAGAGCATTATAACATCATATTTCAAAAACTTATACTCTGTGAAATTTGACAACACAAAAGAAATGAATGAATTCCAAAGTAAGCACAACTTACCTAAATTGAATCAGAAATTTGTGAATTATATAAATAGTCCTATAACATGTGAGGAAATCGATGAAATAATCTCAAATCTTCCCACCAAAAAATGTCCTGAACCAAAAGGATTCAGCACAGAGTTCTACCAGACATTTAAGGAGCTAATAACACCAATACTCCTTAAACTGTTCCATCAAATAGCAAAGGAAGGAACACTATCATATTCCTTCTTTGAAGCTAAATTCATCCTAATCCCAAAACCTAGTGAAGTTACACTTAAAAACGAAAACTATAGACCAATCTCTCTGATGAACACAGATGCAAAGATTCTCAACAAAGTCTTAGCAAATTGGATTCAAAAACATATCAAAGAGATCATTCACGGGGATCAAGTAGGCTTTATCCCAGTCAAACATGGTTGGTTCAACATACACAAATCAATAAATGTAATTCACCATATTCCAAAATTCAAGAACACACTGATACTCTCGATAGATGCAGAAAAAGCTTTTGACAAGATCCAACGGCACTTTATTATCAAAACCTAGAGAAGGTTGGAATGGAAGGAACCTTTATCAATATAATAAAAGCTGTATACAACAAGCCAACAGCAAGGACTATACTCAATGGGGAAAAACTTGAAGCATTCTCGCTTCGATCAGGAACTAGACAAGGCTGTCCACTCTCACCACTTGAATTCAGTATTGTACTTGAAGTCTTAGCTGAATCCATAAGAAAAGAAAGAGTGATAAAAGGGATTCAAATTGCCAAGGAAGAAGTCAAGTTATCTCCATATGCAGATGACATGATCATATACCTAAGTGATCCTAAAATCTCCACCAGGCAGCTCCTAGAACTAATACAGGAGTTCAGCAGGGTGGCAGGATACAAAATAAACACACAAAAAGCAATGGCTTTCCTATATGCCCATAATGAAAGAAGTTAAAAAGCCCTGAGAGAAACAATCCCATTTACTATACCTCTAAAAAAAGTACAATACCTTGTTATAAACATAACCTAGGAAATAAGAGACCTTTACAATGAAAACTTTAAAACCCTAAAGGAAGAATTCGCAGAAGACACCAGAACATGGAAAGACCTCCCATGTTCCTGGATTGACAGACTGAATATCATAAAAATGACCATCCTACCAAAGGAAATATACAGATTCAATGTTATACCAATCAAAATCCCAAAGCAGTTCTTTAAAGAGGTTGATCAAATAATCTCAAAATTCATATGGAGGTAGAAAAGAACCAGGATAACAAAATAAATCCTGAGTAGCAAAAACACTGCTGGAGGTATCTCCATACCAAACCTTAGTCTATACTACAAATCCATAGTTATAAAAACAGCCTGGTACTGGCTCCAAAATAGATGCAAAGATCAATGTATAAAGGTTGAAGTCCCAGAAATAAGCTCACACAATTACAGCCATTTGATCTTTGACAAAGGGGTCAAAAAATCCAATGGAAAAAGAACAGCATCTTCAACCAATGGTGCTGGCAAAACTGGATGTCCACGGGCAAAAGATTAAAACTTGACCCGTATTTGTCACCATGTACAAGACTTAATTCCAAATGGATCAAGGACCTCAATATAAGGCCAAAGACTATAAAAACCTTAGTTGAAAGGGTAGGGAATTCCTTCAAGCTGATTGGACTAGCCAAAGATTTTCTAATCAGAAATCCAATAGCACAATCAATACAACCAACACTCAACAAATGGAATCTTATGAAATTAAAGAGCTTCTGTTCAGATAAAGAGACTGTAACTCGAGCACAAAGGCTCTATTATCCAGAGTGCACAAAGAACTTAGAGAACTAAACACCAAGGAAACAAATGGCCCAATTAAAAAAATGGGCCTTGGAACTTAAAAGAAACTTTACCAAAGGATGAAATTGAAATGTCTAACAAATATCTTAAAAAATGCTCCGCATCCTTAGCCATTAGGGAAATGCAAATCAAAACCTCCCTGAGATATCATCTCAGGCCAGTCAGGATGGCAAAAATTCACAATACAAACAATGCCAAATGCTGGAGGGGATGTGGAGAGAAGGGAACTCTCCTACATTGCTGGTGGGAATGCAGGCTTATACAACCACTCTGGCGAGCTGTCTGGGGAATCTTAAAAAAGTTAAAGACTGCAATCCCATATGACCCTGGTATTCAACTTTTGGTAATAATCCCCCATACAGCAAAAATTCACCTTGATAGCACAAGCACGACCATGTTCATAGCAGCACTGTTTACAATAGCAAATTCATGGAATCAACCCAAATGCCTAATAGTTGATGAGTGGATAAGGAAAATGTGGTACATTTATACAATGGAATACTACTCAGCCATCAAAAATGATGAATTAATGCAATTTTCCAGGAAATGTATAGAATTAGACACAATTATATTGAGTGAAGTGTCCCAGACACAGAAAATTAAGCACTGTATATCCTCTCTAATAGGTGGATCCTAGTACTAAACCCACTTAGTAATACACTGAAAGATAAAGCTCTGTAATACCTACATAATTGCAAAGATTATAAGCAAGGAGGGAAGGGAAAGAAGGGCCCAGCCAGAAACAAGGAGAGAGGCTACAGCAGAGAAAATAGTCCACCATCAAGGGCTGCAAGTAAGTAATGAGACATGTGGTTGGGCTCACAGACTCTCCTTACTGGTCACTTGCATCTAATGGGATATGATCTCACCAGAAAGGGAGGGCATTGGGTCTGGCAGATAGAAGGTATCCCCTGCAAATGGAGAGGCTGACCCCCACCCTCAAAGTGGTCTCCTATTCTTATTCCATCTACCTTTGAATCTACTCTTATAATAAGACTCCATTTTAACAGCATTTTATCTCTGGCCAGGGGGTGATATCCAATACCCTTCAGGATGGAGCCAAGGCTGGTGCAGGAACAGCAAAATAAAGGAATATCAACAAACCATAATTCAGAAAATCAGAGACCCTACGTTAATCACCTGGAACCAGGCCAGCCTAATCTCTCTCCATCCTAAAGCTCAGGGAAATTTGCACAAGACGAGGCAATAAGATTGTAAAAGCCTAAAAATGGGGAGGAGCAACGATATGGAAGATTCTCTGCAGGACTCAGGGGCCACTGCAAGTAGTGTGGCTAGGGACGACGGGACCAGACCAGTGACCTGTGGGGCTGAGCGGGTGATGAGTGTTGGCGCAATGAACACAATGGAGCCGGGAGGTCTGTCAAAGCAGGAACTCAACTTTATTAAATAGGGGGGTGAATTATATAGATTGTGCAGTGAAGGGAAGGGAGAAGGGTGGTGTGATTATGGGGTAACCAATAGGAAGTGATTAAGTGACCAGAATGTGTTTGAATAGGTGTGACATCATCCTAGCGAAACAAAACTTTCCTGTGGAGATGAGATTCGAAATCTAAAGTCAGGTCCTGAAACTCTAGTCAGGCTCAGGAAGTTCCAGCAGGCCTCAGGCCTGGTAAAGAGGGCCAACAATACTCCATACAAGTTAAGGCCAAAGTAATCATAATAGGACTTTGCATGACCTGTGCAATTACCAACAAAACATTGAACCCCCAAAGTCTAGCATGGATCACAGGTACTACAATCCTTAGAGGCAAGGGATTAACAGCCACAATAGTGTTCCTAGGCTAAAGGGCAACACAAGAAAGAGCTCTTGGCAATGCCACTGAGTCCTTATGCCTCATCAGAGAGGAGGGCCCAGAGGAAAGTTTTACATACACATTAAAGTATGCTCCAGGAATGGGGGGAGGAGGCACTTGGAGATAAGGAGGGGGGGAAGGAAGGCAAAAAGGGAGAGGGAGTTAGGGGATCCAGGGAGGGTTGGAGGGAGAAAGGGAATGGTGTAGCTATCAAGTTTGTGTGAGTGGAAAAAATAAATTTAAATAGGAATATACATTATCAGGACACAGAGTACAGGGATGAGAAATATTTATTTAAATATTTACTTATTTATTTTATGTGGCATGTGTTCTTTATCTTATGGTTTAGCCTACTCTGTTGGCAAATAATGAAGAAGCCAAGGTTATCTTCAGAATACTGGCAGTCTCAGACTTCAAACTAGTGGAATCACAAACTACATTTACTATTACTAGGGAATAAAATATTCCAAATTATCTAAATATTGAGAAGGAAGCAGGGAACCATTTAGGTGAGAAAATATGCATTAAACAATTATTTGTATATATCCATACTTATTTATTTAAGTGTGTATGCATGTATGTGTCTACATGTCCCACTCTGGAGACTTCTGTGGCATTGAACTACATAACCCATGCAGTCCTGAGAATCCTTTCATTCCAATTCTCACAATTTTGCCAATTGTATCATTGTGTATTCTTTCTAAAGATAAGAAAAAAGGAAAACACATTATGAGCACTCACAGGGACTTTTCTTATTTATTTATTTATATTTTTATTTTGTGTGGTATGTGTGCTTTATTTCACCCTTTAGCCTACCCTATTGGCAAATAACTAAGAAGCCTAGGCTATCTTCAGAATCCTGGCAGTCTCAGACTTCCAATTAGTGAAATCATGACCTACACTTATTACTAGGGAATAAAATAATTTAAATCATCTAAATTTTGATAAATAACTAGGGAACCATTCAGGTGAGAAAATATCTCTTAAACAATTATTTGTATGTTCCCATATTTATTTATTTATATGTGTATGTATGTGTGTTTCTACATGTCCCATTCTTTAGCCTACTGTGCCATTGAACTACATATGCCAGACTGTCCAGAGAATCTTTTCATTCCCATCCTCACTATTTTCAGAATTGTATCATTCTGTATTCTTCCTCAAGATAAGAAAACAGAATATACAATATCAGCAGTCAGAGTCCAGGGAAGAGAAGTATTTACTTACTACTTACGTACAAATAAATTAATTAATTAATTAACTAATTAATTAATTAAATTTTTATTTATTTTATGTGGTATGTGCGCAGATGTCTTACCCTTTAGCCTACCTTATTCCCAAATAGCTAAGAAGACAAGGATATCTTCAGAATCCTGGCAGGCTCTGACTTCCAATTGTTGGAATCCTAAGCTACCCTTATTATCACTATGGAATAAAATAATCTAAATTATCTAAATTTTGAGAAGGAACCAGGGAACCTTTTAGGTGAGAAAATATCCCTTAAACAATTATTTGTATATATCCATATGTATTTATTTGTTTGTGTATGCATGTGCTGTGTCTACAGGCCTCACTGTGTAACCTACTGTGATTTTGAACTACATAGCCCAGGGTGTCCTGAGAATCCTTTCTTTCCCAACCACACAATTTTTCTAATTGTATCACTCTATATTCTTGGTTAACATAAGAACAAAGGAATATACATTATCAGGACACAGAGTACAAGGATGAGAAGAATATATTTGTTTATGTATGTATGTATTTATGTATGTATGTATTTATTTATTTATTTATTTTATGTGATATGTGTACTTTATCTTAAGCTTTAGCCTACCCTGTTGGCAAATAACTAAGAAGCTTAGGCTGCCTACAGAATCCTGGCATTCTCAGACTTTCAACTGGTGCAACCACAACCTATACTTATTATTACTAGGGAATAAAATAATTTAAATCATCTAAATTTTGTGAAGGAACCAGGGAACCTTTCAGGTGAGAAAATATCTCTTGAACAATTGTTTGTATATTCCTATATTTATTAATTTATGTGTGTATGTATGCATGTGTCTACATGTCCCACTGTGTAGCCTACTGTGGCATTCAACTACATAGCCCAGGCTGCCTTGAGAATCCTTTCATTCCCATTCTTACTATTTTCTGAATTGTGTCATTCTGTATTCTTCTTCAAGATAAGAAAAAAGGAATATTCATTATGAGCACTCAGAGTACAGGGAAGAGAACTCTTTTCTTCTTTGTTTGTTTGTTTGTGTATGCATGTATGTGTCCACATGTCCCACTCTTTAGCCTACTGTGCCAATGAAATACATAACCCAGGCTGTCCTGACAATCCTTTCATTCCCATTCTCACTATTTTCGGAATTGTATCAATCTGTATTATTCCTCAAGATAAGAAAAAAGGAACATACATTATGAGCACTCTGAGTACAAGGAAGAGAACTCTTTTCTTCTTTCTTTCTTTCTTTCTTTCTTTCTTTCTTTCTTTCTTTCTTTATTTAATTTATGTGGTATATGTGGTTCACTTCACACTTTTGCCTGCCCTGTTGGCGAATAACTAAGATGCCTAGGCTATCTTCAAAATCCTGGCATTCTCAGACTTCCAACTGGTGGAATCATAACCTACACTTAATATTACTAGGAATAAAAAAGTCTAAGTCATCTAAATTTTGAGAAGGAACCAGGGAACCTTTTAGGTGAGGAAATGTCTCTTAAGCAATTATTTGTATGTATCCTTATTTATTTACTTATGTATTTATGTATTTATTTATTTATTAAGTGTGTATGCATGTATCTGTTCACATGTCCCACTCTTTAGCCTGTTGTGTCAATGAACTACATAGACCATGCTGTACTGATAATCCTTTCATTCCCATCCTCACTATTTTCTGAATTGTATCATTCTGTATTCTTTCTAAAGATAAGAAAAAAGAATATACATTATGAGCACTCAGAGTACAGGGAAGAGAACTCTTTTCTTCTTCCTTCCTTCCTTCCTTCCTTCCTTCTTTCTTTCTTTCTTTCTTTCTTTCTTTCTTTCTTTCTTTCTTTCTTTCTTTCTTTCTTTCTTTTGTGAGGTATGTGTGCTTTATTTCACCCTTTTGCCTACCCTGTTGGCAAATAACTAAGAAGCCTAGGCTACCTTCAGAATCCTGGCCGTTTCACACTTCCAATTGGTGGAATCATAATCTATACTTATTATAACTAGGGAATAAAATAATCTAAATCATGTAAATTTTGAGAAAGAACCAGGGAAACTTTTAGATGAGAAAATTTCTCTTAAACAATTATTTATATATACCCATATTTATTTATTTGTGTGTGTATGTATATGTGTTTCAACAAGTCGTTAGCCTATTGTGCCATTGACCTACATAGCCAAGGCTGTCCTGAGTATCCTTTGATTCCTGTCATTGTTAAGCACAGGTGTCAACTTGATTGTTGAGGTTTTGAGCTCTGGTCACAGTTTTAGACAGTTAATGGTTGAATTAAGCCCAGAGCAAACCTGAAGGAGATTGTCTAGTTGATGGGGAAGACCCAGCCCATGGTGAGTGGGATTAGGCCCTCTATAAATCACAGAGAGCTAGTTGAGAGAGTTGGCATCCTTCTGACATACTGGTCTGGCAAGTAAGGACTGTCCATCTCTCAGCCATTATGCAGTGATGGTGTGGCCAGTTCCCTCGGTCTTGGTGTTGGTGCATGCTTTCTCGTCAAGCTGGACTGAGAACTGTAAGTGGAGTGTTGTAAGAAAGTAAATTCCTTGTGCCTTTAAGCTGTGTGATGGTCATTTATGAGCAACAATGCAGGCAAACTGCAACAGAATTTGGTACCCAGGAAGTGGGGTGTTGCTGATAAATCTGACTATGTGGATTTTGTGGCTTTTGAATGGTTCTGCTGGACAAAGTTGAAAATGCTTGAGAATTTTCACTTTGTGGATTTACAGATATCGTTCTTCAGAGTTTAGTGGGCCAATTGCTGAGAGAGATAGTTTGAGCCCAATTTGTGATGAGGGGAACAAGGATTTCGGTAAAGCTGAATTTAAAGATGATGGACTCGTTTGCTTGACAGGGGAGAGCTGTGTTTGCAGCCTTGAAGATTTGGATGTGCAAAGGGCAGGCAGCAGAATATCTGCTGCTGTTGGAGAAATGAGTATCAGTGAAGGAAAACATAGTGACTTGCACTGGGACAGTGGAAGACGTGAAAACCACTGTATGGCAAGTTTGTGTTTAGAAAACTCAAATTCCGCTCCCTTCCCCCGCTCTGCCTCCCGGGACTGAGCACACCTAAGTAAGCTCCAGCCCCCCTCCCCCATGCACCCACCCCCAGAACCCCAGGCAGCCCAAAGGGACCCAGCTTCTCCAGACATCCCTCACGAGCAGGGCAGGGCGTGGGAGGGGGAACACCCCCTCTGCGCCCTGGGCCCCACCCCAGCTACCCCCAGATTAAATAGCACTCCGCGCTAGTGCCCCATTCTCCCTTCCCCCACTCCGCCGCCCCGGACTTGCGCGGTCCAGCCAGGCCTCACCAAGACCTAGGTAAGCTCTGTCCCAGCCCACCCCCAGAACCCCAGATCAAGAGGAAGAAAGGGGATGAGATCCGGGGCATGGCCGAAGCAAACCAGAGATAGGCTGGGTGTTGCCCGGGCTGGCTGGTGGGAGGAGCTGGGACAAGGGGGGCTGGGGGAACTCACCTGGGATGGAGGACCGGGAGGGAGTCCTTTTCCCAGTCAGGTGGGCAGGCTGGCGGGAACAGATGTCTCACACTTTAGCCTACCCAGTTCACAAATAGCGAAGAAGACAAGGATATCTTCAGAATCCTGGCAGGCTCTGACTTCCAATTGTTGGAATCCTTAGCTACCCTTATTATCACTATGGAATAAAGTTATCTAAATTATCTAAATTTGAAAAGGAACCAGGGAAATTTTTGGGTGACAAAATCTCTCTTAAACAATTATTTGTATATATCCATATTTATTTGTTTGTGTGTGTATGCATGGGCTGTGTGTACAAGTCTCACTGTGTAGCCTACTGTGACTATTAACTACATAGATCAGGCTGTCCTGAGAATCCTTTCTTTCCCAACCACACAATTTTTCGAATTGGATCACTCTGTATTCTTTGTTAATATGAGAACAAAGGAATATACATTATCAGAACACAGAATACAGGGATGGGAATTATTTATTTATTTATTTATTTATTTATTTATTTATTTATTTATTTTATCTTAAGCTTTAGCCTATCCTGTTGGCATATAACTAAGAAGACTAGGTTATCTTCAGAATCGAGGCAGTCTTGGATTTCCGACTTGTTGGAATCATAACCTATACTTATTATTACTAAGGAATTAAATATTCTAACTTATCTACATTTTGAGAAAGAACCAGGGAACTTTTGGGGGAAATATATCTCTTAAACAATTTTTGTATATATCACTATTTATTTATTTGGTTGTGTATGTAAGTATGTGTCTATATGTCTCACTCTGGAGAACTATATAACCCAGGCTGTCCTGAGAATCCTTTCCTTGCCATTCTCACAATTTTGTGAATTGTATCATTCTGTAATCTTTCTAAAGATAAGAAAAAAGGAATATACATTATGAGTACTTAGAGTACAGGATAGAGAACTATTTTCTTATTTATTTATTCATTTATTTGTTTATTAATTTATTTATTTATTTATTTATTTTATGTGGTATGTGTGCTTTATTTCACCTTTTTTCCTAACCTGTTGGCAAATAGCTAAGTAGCCTAGACTATCTTTAGAATTCTGGCATTCTCAGACATCCAACTGGTGGAATCCTAACCTACACTTATTATTACAAGGGAATAAACATTCTAAATGAATTAAATTTTGAGAAGAAACCAGGGAACCTTTTTGGTGATGAAATATCTCTGAAGCTATAAATTGTATGTGCCCATATTTATTTATTTATTTATTTATTTATTTATTTATTTATTTATTTATTAAGTGTGTATATATGTATGTGTCCACATGTGTCCACAAGTGTGCATATGTATCCGATAACCTACACTTATATTACAAGAGTAGGATAAGATAAGAACAAAGCAATATGCAGTAGCAGGACACAGAATAAAGGGATAAGAACTAGTTATTTATTTATTTATTTAATCATTTATTTTATGTGATATTTGTACTTTATTTCACCCTTCTGCTTACTCTATTGGAAATTAATTGAGAAGCCTAGGCTATCTTCAAAATCCTGGCATTCTCAGACATCCACGTTGAAATCATGACCTACATTTATTATTTAAGAAAATCAACAAACCACAATCCAGAACTTCAGAGACTCTATATCATCCACATAGAACTAAGCCAGCCTAATCTCCCCCCATCCTGAAGCTCAGGGACATCTGCGGAAGAGGGGGCGGTAAGATTGTAGAGCAAAAGGATGGGGGGAACAATGATTTGAAGAGTCTCCACACTAGATAGGGCTGAAGCAATCATAATAGGACTTTGCATGCCCTGCGCCATGTCCGTCACACAATTGACCTCACAAAGTCTAGCATCGGCTAAAGGCACCAAGATCCTTGGAGGCAAGGGATTGATGGCCACAGTAGTGTTCCTATGCTTAAGGGGAACATGAGAAAGGGTTCAGGGAAATGCCACTGGGTCCTTTTATGTCATCGGAAAGGAGGACCAAGAGGAGAGTTAGGCATACACAATAAAGGACTCTCTGGGAATTGGGGGGGAGGCACTGGGAGATGGGGAGGGAGGGAGGGGGAGCAGGGGGTTCAGGGGGAGGAGGAGGGGGGAGGGAACTGGTCTACCTATTAAGTTTGTATGAGCAGAAATAATAATAAAAAATGTTATAATAAAAAAATCTAAATCATTTAAATTTTGAGGTGGAACCACAGAACCTTTTAAGTGCGGAAATATCTCTTAAGTAATTATTTATATGTGCCCTTATGTATGTATTTATTTATTTATTTATTTATTTGTGTATATATGTATGTGTCCACATGTTGCACTCTTTATACTACTGTGCCATTGCACTACATATCCGAGGCTGTCCTGAGAATTTGTCATTGCCATCCTCATTATTTTCAGAATTGAATCATTCGGTATTCTTCCTAAAGATAAGAAAAAAGGAATATACATTATCAGCACTAAGAGTCCCGGGAAGAGAACTCTTCATTTACTTACCTACTACTGACTTATTTATTTATTTATTTATTTGTTTGTTTGTTTGTTTATTTTTATTTATTTATTTTATATTCTATGTGTGCAAATGTCTTACTCTTCAGCTTACCCAGGTCCCAAATAACTAAGAAGACAAGGATATCTTCAGAATCCTGGCAGGCTCTGATTTGCAACTGGTTGGAATCATAATCTACAGTTATTAGTACTAGGGAATTAAATATTCTAAATTATCTACATTTTGAGAAAGAGCTAGGGAGTCTTTTAGGTGAGAAAATACATATTAAACTATTATTTGTATATATCCCTATTTATTTATTTAGGTGTGTATATATGTATGTCTACATGTCCTTCTCTAGAGCTTTCTGTGGCATTGAGCTACATAACCCAGGCTGTCCTGAGAATCCTTTCCTTCACATTCTCGCAATTTTGTGAATTGTATCATTCTGTCTTCTCTCTAAAGATAAGAAAAGAGGGGCATCCTAGCCCCTCATGGCACTCTAGTGCCCTGAGTCCATTTCTTGTTCCTTGCTCTTCATGGATTCCATGCCTAGGCACCATGAGTTCTCCAGGGCATCCTAGCCCCTCGTGGCACTCCACATCTGGAGTCCATGAGTTACAACCTTTCTCTTCTCTAATAAACTCTACCTTAATCCTCAAAAAAAAAAAAAAAAAAGAAAAGAGGAATGTACATTTGGGGCACTCAGAGTACAGGATAGAGAATTATTTTCTCATGTATTGATTTATTTATCTATTTTTTTATTTTATGTGGTATGTGTGCTTTATTTGACCCTTTTGCCTAACCTGTTGGCAAATAACCAAGAAGCCTAGGCTATCTTCAGAATCCTGGCAGTCTCAGACTTCCAGTTTGTGGAATAATGACCTTTTCCCCACCCGCCCGGGATGTGCTCAGTCCAGCCGGGACACAAGAGGACCTAGGTAAGTTCCCCCGCCCACCTCCAAACCCCAGGAAGCCCAATGGACCCAGCTCCTGCCCACCAGCCAGCCAGAGGAGTGCTGCGCCGAGGTGTGAAGGACCCCCATGGGCCACGCCCCAGTTCCCCAGGTTAATAGTGCCCTGCCATCACCACCTCCTCCCTTTCCCCAACCACCCAGGATGCACACAGTCCAGCCAGGACACAAGGTGACCTAGGTAACTTCCCCGCCCACCCCCAAACCCCAGTCAGCCCACTGGTCCTAGCTCCTCCCACCAGCCAGCTGAAGTAGGAGCTGCTGAAGGCCAAATAATTCAGTTCAGTGAAAAATGCACAGAAATTGAAAGGAGGTCTTAAGAGTTATAAATGACTATGCCCAAGTCAAAGTGCAAATCCATGAGAAACAACACCAAAGAAAACAAATCTCCCACGGAAGGAATTAATCCCATAATGATAGACTACAACCAGAATAAACTTTCAAAACATGATCATTACTGTATTCAATATTATGAAAGAGGAAATCCTGGAGGAATTAAATAACTGCATCAATCACTTTGAAGAGGAACACAACAGACACTTGGAGGAGTTGAGAAAAACAGTTCAAGACATAAAAACAGGCATAGAGCAGTTAAAACAGACTCAAGCACAGTTTAAAACTGAACTAAAAGACAAGTTATCTTCAACCCAGAACTCAACAGAGAGTCTTATCAGCAGAACTAACGAAGCAGAAAATAGAATTTCAGACTTTGAAGAAAAAGTGGGAGTATTAACCAGCTCCAGAGAAGAGGTTGTTAAAGGTAAATCATCTAAATTTTGAGAAGCAACCAGGAAAACTTTTAGGTAAGAAAATATCTCTTAAAGTTATTTGTATACACCCATATTTATTTTATTTATGTGTGGATGTATGTGTGTTTCTACATGTCCCACTCTTTGGCCTACTGTGCCATTGAAATACAAATCCCAGGCTGTCCTGAGAATCTTTTCATTCCAATACTCACATTTTCAGAATTGTATCAATCTGTATTCTTCCTAAAGATAAGAAATAAGGAATATACATTATCAGCAGTCAGAGTCCGGTGAAGAGAACTCTTCACTTACTTACTTACTAATTAATTAATTAATTAATGTTTTATGTGTGCAGATATGTCACTCTTTAACCTACCCTATTCCCAAACAGCTAAGAAGACAAGGATATCTTCAGAATCCTGGCAGGCTGTGACTTTCAATTGTTGGAATCCTAAGCTACCATTATTATCACTATGGAATAAAATTATCTAAATTATCTAAATCTGAGAAATTTTAAAAGGAACCAGGGAACCTTCTGGGTGAGAAAATATCTCTTAAGCAATTATTTGTATATATCCATATTTATTTGTTTGTGTGTATATGCATGTCTTGTGTCTACAGATCTCACTGTGTAGCCTACAGTGACTTTTAACTGCATAGACCAAGCTGTCCTGAGAATCCTTTCTTTCCCAACCACACAATATTTCAAATTGTATCACTCTGTGTTCTTGGTTAAGAGAAGAACAAAAGAATATACATTATCAGGACACAGAATACAGGGATGAGAATTATTTATTTATTTATTTGTTTATTTATATATTTTATGTGGTATGTGTGCTTTATCTTTATCTGTAGCCTATCCTGTTGGCATATAACTAAGAAGCCTAGGTTATCTTCAGAATCCTGGCAGTCTCAGATTTCCAACTTGTTGGAATCATAACCTACACTTATTATTACTAGGGAGTTAAATATTCTAAATTATCTACATTTTGAGAAAGAACCAGGGAACCTTTTGGGTGAGAAAATATCTCTTAAACAACTATTTGTATATATCCCTATTAATTTATTTGGTTGTGTATGTAAGTATGTTTCTATATGTCCCATTCTGGAGACTTCTGTGGCATTGAACTACATAACCCAGGATGTCCTGAGAATTCTTTCCTTCCCATTCTCACAATTTTGTGAATTGTATCATTCTGTATTCTTTCTGAAGATAAGAATAAAGGAATATACATTATGCACACTCAGAATACAGGATAGAGAACTATTTTCTTATTTCTTTTCTCTTTCTTTCTTTCATTCATTCATTCTTTCTTCCTTTCCTTCTTTCTTTCTTTATTTTATGTGGTATGTGTGCTTTATTTCACCCTTTTGCCTGTCCTGTTAGCAAATAACCAAGAAGCTTAGGCAATCTTCAGAATCGTAGTAGTCTCAGACTTCCAGTTGGTGGAATCATGATCTACACTTATTATTAGTAGGGAACAAAATGAACTAAGTCATCTAAATTATGAGAAGGAACAAGAGAACCTTTTAGGTGAGAAATTATCTCTTAAAAAGTTATTTGCATATACCCTTATTTAGTTATTTATATGTGTATGTACATGTGTTTCTACATGTCCCACTTTTTAGCCTACTGTGCCATTGAACTACAAATCCCAGGCTGTCTTGAGAATCTTTTAATTCCCATCGTTACATTTTCAGTATTGTATCATTCTGTATTCTTCCTAAAGAGAAGAAAAAAGGAATATACATTATCAGCAGTCAGAGTCCGGGGAAGAGAACTCTTCATTTACTTACTTAAGTCTTATTTATTTATTTATTATTTATTTAATTATTATTTATTTATTTATTTTATGTGATATGTGTGTAGTTGTCTCAATCTTTAGTCTACCCAGTTACCAAATAGCTAAGAAGACAAGGATATCTTCATGATCCTGGCAGGCTTTGATTTTCAACTGGTTGGAATAAAATCCTCCACTTATTATTACTAGGGAATTAAATATTCTAAATTATCTACATTATGAGTAAAACTAGGGAGTCTTTTAGGTGAGAAAATACATACTAAAGAATTATTTATATATATCCCTATTTATTTATTTGGGTGATTGTGTATGTATGTCTCTACATGTACCAATCTGGAGCCTTCTGTGGCATTTAACTACATAACCCAGGCTGTCCTGAGAATCCTTTCCTTCACATTCTCGCAGTTTTGTGAATTGTATCATTCTGGATTCTCTCTAAAGATAAGGAAAATGGAATATGCATTTTGGGGACTCAGAGTACAGGATAGAGAACTACATTCTCATTTATTATTTATTTATTATTTAGTTTTTATTTTTTATTTAATGTAGTATGTGTGCTTTATTTCACCCTTCTGCCTACCCTATTGGCAAATATCTGAGAAGCCTAAGCTATCCTCAGTATCCTGACACTCTCAGACATCTGCGTTGGAATCATGACATACATTTGTTATTACAAGTGAATAAAAAAACTAAATCATTTAAATTTTGAGAAGGAACCAGGGAACCTTTTAAGTGAGGAAATATCTTTTAAGCAATTATTTGTATGTGCCCTTATTATTTATTTATTTATTTATTTATTTATCTATTCATTTATTTATTTATCAAGTGTTTATGTATGTGTGTGTCCACATGTGCCACAAGTGTCCACATGTGTCCCATAACTTATACTTATTATTACACCAGTAGAATATGATAAGAACAAAGGAATATATATTATCAGGACAGAATACAGGGATAACAATTTATTCATTTATTTATTTTATATGGTATGTGTGCTTTATTTCACCCTTTATCATACCCTATTGGCAAATAATTGAGAAGCCTAGGCTATCATCAGAATCCTGGCATTCTCAGACATCCATGTTGGAATCATGACCTATACTTATTATTACAAGGGAATAAAAAAATCTCAATCATTTAAATTTTGAGAAGAAACCAGGGAAACGTTCAGGTGAGGAAATATCTCTTAAGCAGTTATTTGTATGTGCCCTTATTTATTTATGTATGTATGTATTTTTTTATTTATTAAGTGAGTATGTATATGTCTATACGTCCCACTCTTTATCCTACTGTGCCATTGAACTACATATCCCAGGCTGTCCTGAGAATTTTTCATTCCAATCTCACTATTTTCAGAATTGTATCATTCTATATTCTTCAGAAAGATAAGAAAAAAGGAACATACATTATCAGCAGTCAGAGCTTACTTACTTAGTTTTATTTACTTATTTATTTATTTATTTATTTTATGTGGTTTGTGTGCAGATATCTCACTCTTTAGCCTACCCAGTTCCCAAATAGCTAAGAATGCAAAGATATCTTCAGAATCCTGGCAGGCTTGGATTTCCAATTGGTTGGAATCATAACCTACACTGATTATTAGTAGGGAATTAAATATTATAAATTATCTACATTTTGAGAAAGAACTAGGGACACTTTTAGGTGAGAAAATACATAATAAACAAATATTTGTTTATTTTTTGGGGTGTATATGTATGTATATGTCTGTATGTCCCACTCTGGAGCCTTCTGCAACATTGAACTACATAAGCCAGGCTTATCCTGAGAATCGTTTCCTTCACATTCACACAATTTTGTTACTTGTATAATTCTGTATTCTCTCTAAAGATAAGAAAAAAGGAATAGACATTTCGGGCACCCAGAGTACAGGATAGTGAACTATTTTCTTATTTATCTATTTATTTATTTATTTATTTATTTATTTATTTATTTATTTATTTATTTATTTATCTATCTATTTATTTTATGTGGTATGTGTGCTTAATTTTACCCTTTTGACTACCCTGTTGGCATATAACCAAGGAACCTATGCTATTTTCAGAATCGTGGCAGGCTGATACTTCCAGTTGGTAGAATCATGACCTACACTTATTATTAGTAGGGAATAAAATAATCTAAATTATATAAATGTTGAGAAGGAACCAGGAAACCTTTTAGGGGAGAAAATATCTATTAAGCAATTATTTCTATATACCCATATTTATTTATTTATGTGTTTATGTATGTGTGTTTCTACATGTCATACCCTTTAGCCTACTGTGTCATTGAACTGCAAATCACAGGCTGTCCTGAGAATTTTTTCATTCCCATCCTCAATAATTTCAGAATTCTATCATTCTGTATTCTTCCTAAAGATAACAAATAATGAATACACATTATCAGCAGTCAGAGTCCAGTCAAGGGAACTCTTCATTTACTTACTTACTACATATTTATTTATTTATTTATTTATTTATTTATTTATTTATTCATTCATTCATTCATTTATTTATTTATTATTTGTTTATTTATTTTGTGTGGTATGTGTGCATATGTCTCACTCTTTAGCCTACCCAGTTCCTAAAGAGCTAAGAAGACAAGAATATCATCAGCATATGTTTTGGGATCCACTGCACACTCACACACTCATTCACTCACTCAATTACAACAGCTGCTGGCTGAGATGAAGAAAGGCAGGTTCCAGCCAACCTCACCTCCGCCTCTATCCCCACTAGACTTAGCACAGGATGGGGAGATTGTCAGAAGCAGATCTCAGTTTATTGGGGGATAACAAAGAACTTCTATAGACAAAGACCACCAAGGTGCGAAAGGGGCATCCAATTGTGTCACAAGGTCAACACAACCTTCAGGTTCCACAGGTGAAGTCTAATGTCAATCAGCACAAGAGGCAAGCCAATACCTGAAAGCCAATTAGGGATCTCTGATGGGTGGTCAGTTTACGCCCAATACACCAGTTCTCAGAGCCATCTGCTGTCCCTTGTGCATGTCCTGGGGCAAATCCTGGGTGGGCCAAACAGTATGTGTGCTTTATTTCACCCTTTTGCTTAACCTGTTGGGAATTAACTAAGTAGTTTAGGATATTTTTAGGATATTTTCTGAATCCTGGCATTCTCAGACCTCCAACTGGTGGAATCATAACCTACACTTATTATTACAAGGTAATAAAAAATCTAAATCAATTAATATTGTGAAGGTACCAAGGAACCATTGAGATGAAGAAATATCTCTGAAGCAATAGTTTGTATGTGCCCTTTTTAATTAATTAATTAATTTATTCATTCATTTATTGAGTGATTGATTGATTGATTTAAAGTTTGTATGTAGGTATGTGAACACGTGTCCATATGTGTCCCATAAACTACACTTGTTATTACAAATGTAGGATAATTTAAGATCAAATGAATATACAGCATCAGGATACAGAATACCGAGATGAGAACTGTTTATTTGTTTATTTATTTATTTTATGTGGTATGTGTGCTCTTTCTTAAGCTTTAGCCTATCCTATTGGCATCTAACTTAGAAGCCTAGGTTGTCTTCAGAATCCTGGCAGTCTCGCATTTCCAACTTGTTGGAATCATAAACTACACTTATTATTACTAGGGAATTAAATATTCTAACTTATCTACATTTTGAGAAAGAACCAGGGAACATTTTGAGTGAGAAAATAAAGATTAAACAATTATTTGTACAGATCTCTATTTTTTTATTTGGGTGTGTATATAAGTATGTGTCTATATGTCCTACTCTGGAGAGTTCTGTGCCATGGAACTACATAAGCCAGGCTCTCCTGAGAATCCGTTCTTTCCCATTCTAAAAATTTTGTGAATTTTATCATTTTGTATTCTTTCTAAAGATAAGAAAAAAATGAATATACATTATGAGCACTGAGAGTACAGGGTAGAGAACTCTTTTCTTATTTATTTACTTATTTATTTGTTTGATGTGGTGTGTGTGCATTATTTAACCCTTTTGCCTAACCCGTTGCCAAATAACTAAGTAGCCTAGGCTATCTTCAGAATCCTGGCATTCTCAGACATTCAGCTGGTGGAATCATAACCAACACTTATTCTTACAAGGGAATAAAAATATCTAAATCAATTAAATTCCGTGAAGGGACCAGGGAACCTTTTACACAAAGAAATATATCTGAAGCAATAATTTGTATTTGCCTAATATTATTTATTTATTGATTTGTTTGTTTGTTTATTGATTGTGTATGTATATATGCGTCCACACGTCCCACTCTTCATTCTTCATCCTACTGTGCCATTGAACTACAAATCCCATGCCGTCCTGAGAATTTTTCATTCCCATCCTCACTAGTTTTAGAATTGTATCATTCTCCATTCTTTCTAAAGATAAGGAAAAAGGAATATACATTATTAGCAGTCAGAGTCAAGGGAAGGAACTCTTCATTTACTTACTTACTACTTCTTTATTTATTTATTTATTTATTTATTTATTTATTTATTTATTTTATGTGGCATGTGTGCAGATGTCTCCCTACCTTACCCAGTTCCCAAATAGCTAAGAAGACAAGGATATCTTCAAAATCCTGGCAGGCTCCTATGTCCAATTGTTGGAATCCTAAACTACCCTTAATATCACTATGGAATAAAATAACCTCAATAATCTAAATTTAAGAAGGAACCAGAGAACCTTCTCTATGGAAAAATATCGCATAAACAGTTATTTGTATATACCCATATTTTTGTGTGTGTGTATATGCATGGGCTCTGTTTACAGGTCTCATTGTGTGACCTACTGTGACATTTAACTACATAGCTCAATTTTTCAAATTGTATCATTCTGTATTCTTGGTTAAGATAAGAGCAAAAATATACCTTATTAGGACACAGCATACAGGGATGAGAATTATTTATTTATTTATTCATTCTTTTATTTACTATTTATTTGTTTATTTATTTATTTTGTGGTATGTGTACAGGTGTCTCACTCTTTAGCCTAACCCTTTCCCATATAGCTAAGAAGACAAGGAAATCTTCAGAATCCTGGCAGGCTCTGATTTCCAACTGGATGGACCAATAACCTAAACTTATTAGTAGTAGGGAATTAAATATTCTAAATTATCAACATTTTCAGAAAGAACTAGGGAGTCTTTTAGGTGAGAAAATTCATATTAAACAATTATTTGTATATATCCCTACTTATTCATTTGAGTGTGTACGTATGTATGTGTCTACATGTCCCACTCTGGAGCCTTCTGTGGCATTGAACTACATAAGTCAGGCTGTCCTGAGAATCATTTCCTTCACATTCTTGCAAATTTTTGAATTGTATCATTCTGTATTCTTTCTAAAGATAAGAGGAAAGTGTATCTAACCTATAGGCACATACCTGAGAAGGCTAGCCTATCTTCAGATTCCTGGCATTCTCAGACATCAGGGTTGGAATTATGACCTACATTTATTATTAGTAAGGAATAAAACAATTTAAATCGCTTAAATTTTAAGAAGGAACCAGGGAACCTTTTAGATGAGAAAATACCTCTTAAGCAATTATTTCTATGTGCTCGTATTTATTTATTTACTTACTTTTTATTTATTTATTATTTATTATTTATTTATTTATTTACTGCAGTATGAGTGCTTTATTTAAGTTTTAGCCTATCCTGTTATATAACTAAGAAGCCTAGGTTATCTTCAGAATCTTGGCAGTCTGTGATTTCCAACTTGTTGGAATCATAACCTACAGTTATTATTGCTAAGGAATTAAATATTCTAAATTATCTACATTTTGAGAAAGAACCAGGGAACTTTTGGGTGAAAAAATATCTCTTAAAACAATTATTTGTATTTATCGCTATTTATTCTTTTGGGGTGTGTATGTAAGTATGTGTCTATATGTCCCACTCTGGAGACTTCTGTGGCATTGAACTCCATCAACCAGACAGTCCTGTGAATCCTTTCCTTCCCAGTCTCACAATTTTGTGAATTGTATCATTCTGTATTCTTTCTAAAGATAAGAAAAAAGGAATATACACTATGAGCACTCTGAGTACAGGATAAAGAACTATTTTCTTATTTACTTATTTATTTATTTTTTGTGGTATGTTGTGGGATCCACTGCCCACTCACACACTCATTCACTCACTCAATTACACAGCTGCTGGCTGTGATGAAGAAAGGCAGTTTCCACCCATCCACACCTCTGCCTCTATCCCCCCCAGACTTAGCACAGGATGGGGAGATTGTCAGAAGCAGATCTCAGTTTATTAGGGGGTAACAAAGGACTTCTATAGACAAAGGCCACCAAGGCGCAAAAGGGGCATCCAATTGTGTCACAAGATCAACACAACCTTCAGGTTCCACAGGTGAAGTCTAATGTCAATCAGCACAGGAGGCAAGCCAATACGGAAAGGCAATTAGGGCTCTCTGATGTGTGATCAGGTTATGACCAATACACCAGTTAGTCCCATGTGCATGTTCTGGGGCAAGTCCTGGGTGGGCCCAAAAGTATGTGTACTTTATTTCACACTTTTGCCTAACCTGTTGGGAAATAACTAAGTAGTTTAGGCTATTTTCAGAATCCTGACATTCTCAGACATCCAACTGATGGAATCATATCCTACAGTTATTATTAGAAGGGAATAAAAAAATCTAAATCAATTAATATTGTGACGGTACCAGGGAACCTTTGAGGTGGAGAAATATCTCTGAAGCAACAGTTTGTATGTGCCCTTTTTATTTATTTATTTATTTATTTATTTATTTATTTATTTATTTATTTAAAGTTTGTATGTATGTATGTGAACACGTGCCCACAAGTGTCCATATGTGTCCCATAAACTACACTTGTTATTACAAATGTAGGATAATTTATGATCAAAGGAATATACATTATCAGGACACAGAATACAGAGATGAGAACTGTTTATTTATTTGTTTATTTATTTGTCTGATGTGGTATGTGTGCTTTTTCTTAAGCTTTAGCCTATCCTTTTGGCATCTAACTTAGAAGCCTAGGTTGTCTTCAGAATCCTGGCAGTCTCACATTTCCAACTTGATGGAATCATAAACTACACTTATTATTACTAGAGAATTAAATATTCCAAATTATCTACATTTTGAGAAAGAACCAGGGAACATTTTGAGTGAGAAAATAAGGATTAAACAATTATTTGTACATATCCCTATTTATTTATTTGGGTGTGTATATAAGTATGTGTCTTTATGTCCCACTCTGGAGAGTTCTGTGCCATGGAACTACATAAGCCAGGTTCTCCTGAGAATCTGTTCCTTCCCATTCTCACAACTTTGTGAATTTTATCATTTTGTATTCTTTCTAAGGATAAGAAAAAATGAATATACATTATGAGCACTGAGAGTACAGGATAGAGAACTCTTTTCTTATTTATTTACTTATTTATTTGTTTGATGTGGTGTGTGTGCATTATTTAACCCTTTTGCCTAACCCGTTGCCAAATAACTAAGTAGCCTAGGCTATCTTCAGAATCCTGGCATTCTCAGACATTCAGCTGGTGGAATCATAACCAACACTTATTCTTACAAGGGAATAAAAATATCTAAATCACTTAAATTTTGTGAAGGGACCAGGGAACCTTTTACACAAAGAAATATATCTGAAGCAATAATTGTATTTGCCTAATATTATTAATTTATTTATTTGTTTGTTTGTGAGTTTGTTTGTTTATTAATTGTGTATGTATATATGCGTCCACACGTCCCACTCTTCATCCTACTGTGCCATTGAACTACAAATCCCATGCCGTCCTGAGAATTTTTCATTCCCATCCTCACTAGTTTTAGAATTGTATCATTCTCCATTCTTCCTAAAGATAAGGAAAAAGGAATATACATTATTAGCAGTCAGAGTCAAGGGAAGGAACTCTTCATTTACTTACTTACTACTTCTTTATTTATTTATTCATTTATTTATTTATTTATTTATTTTATGTGGCATGTGTGCAGATGTCTCCCTATCCTACCCAGTTCCCATATAGCTAGAAGACAAGGATATCTTCAGAATCCTGGCAGGCTCCTACGTCCAATTGTTGGAATCCTAAACTCCCCTTAATATCACTATGGAATAAAATAACCTAAATAATCTAAATTTAAGAAGGAACCAGAGAAACTTCTCTGTGAAAAAGTATCTCTTAAACAGTTATTTGTATATATCCATATTTTTGTGTGTGTGTATGCATGGGCTCTGTCTACAGGTCTCATTGTGTGGCCTACTGTGACATTTAACTACATAGCTCAGGCTATCCTGAGGATCTTTTCTTTCCCAATCACATAATTTTTCAAATTGTATCATTCTGTATTCTTGGTTAAGATAAGAGCAAAAAATATACATTGTCAGGACACAGAATACTGGGATGAGAGTTATTTATTTATTTATTTATTTATTCTTTTATTTACTATTTATTTGTTTATTTATTTATTTTGTGGTATGTGTACAGGTGTCTCACTCTTTAGCCTAATCCGTTCCCATATAGCTAAGAAGACAAGGAAATCTTCAGAATGCTGGCAGGCTTTGATTTCCAACTGGATGGACCAATAACCTTCACTTATTATTACTAGGGAATTAAATATTCTAAATTATCTACATTTTGAGAAAGAACTAGGGAGTCTTTTAGGTGAAAAAATACATATGAAACAATTATTTGTATGTATCCCCATTTATTCATTTGAGTGTGTACGTATGTATGTGTCTACATGTCCCACTCTGGAGCCTTCTGTGGCATTGAACTACGTAAGTCAGGTCCTGAGAATCGTTTTGTTCACGTTCTTGCAATTTTATGAATTGTATCATTCTGTATTCTTTCTAAAGATAAGAGAAAAGTGTGTCTAACCTATAGGCACATACCTGAGAAGGCTAGCCTATCTTCAGATTCCTGGTATTCTCAGACATCAGGGTAGGAATCATGACCTACATTTATTATTAGTAGGGAATAAAACAATTTAAATTGCTTAAATTTTGAGAATGAACCAGGGAACCTTTTAGGTGAGAAAATACCTCTTAAGCAATTATTTCTATGTGCTCCTATTTATTTATTTACATACTTATTTACTTATTTATTTATTTATTTATTTATTTATTTATTTTATGTGATATGTGTGCTTTATTTAAGCTTTAGCCTATCCTGTTATCATATATCTAAGAAGCCTAGGTTATCTTCAGAATCTTGGCAGTCTGTGATTTCCAACTTGTTGGAATCATAACCTACAGTTATTATTGCTAAAGAATTAAATATTCTAAATTATCTACATTTTGAGGAACAACCAGGGAACCTTTTGGGTGAGAAAAGATCTCTTAAACAATTATTTGTATATATCCCTATTTATTTTTTTGGGTGTGTATGTAAGCATGTGTCTATATGTCCCATTCTGAAGACTTCTGTGGCATTGTACTAAATCAACCAGGCAGTCCTGTGAATCCTTTCCTTCCCATTCTCACAATTTTGTGAATTGTATCATTCTGTATTCTTTCTAAAGATAAGAGAAAAGGAATATACACTATGAGCACTCTGAGTACAGGATAAAGAACTATTTTCTTATTTACTTATTTATTTATTTTTTGTGGTATGTTGTGGGATCCACTGCCCACTCACACACTCAGTCACTCACTCAATTATACAGCTGCTGGCTGTGATGAAGAAAGGTAGGTTCCTGCCATCCCCACCTCCGCCTCTGTCCCCCAGAGACTTAGCACAGGACGGGGAGATTGTCAGAAGCAGATCTCAGTTTATTGGGGGGTAACAAAGAACTTCTATAGACAAAGACCACCAAGGCGCGAAAGAGGCATCCAATTGTGTCACAAGGTCAACACAACCTTCAGGTTCCACAGGTGAAGTCTAATGTCAATCAGCACAGGAGGCAAGCCAATACCTGAAAGCCTATTAGGACTCTCTGATGTGTGATCGGTTTACGCCCAATGCACCAGTTCTCAGAGCCATCTGTAGTCCCTTGTGCATGCCCTGGGGCAAATCCTGGGTGGGCCCAACAGTATGTGTGTTTTATTTCACCCTCTTGCCTATCCTGTTGGGAAATAGCTAAGTAGTTTAGGCTATTTTCTGAATCCTGGAATTCTCAGACATCCAACTGGTGGAATCATATCCTACACTTATTATTACAAGGGAATAAAAAAATCTAAATCAATTAATATTGTGAAGGTACCAGGGAACCCTTTAGTTGAAGAAATATCTCTGAAGCAACAGTTTGTATGTGCCCTTTTTATTTATTGATTGATTAATTGATTAATTTAAAGTTTGTATGTATGTATGTATGTGAACATATGTACACAAGTGTCCATATGTGTCCCATAAACTACACTTGTTATTACAAATGTAGGATAATTTATGATCAAAGGAATATGCATTATCAGGACACAGAATACAGGGATGAGATCTATTTATTTATTTGTTTATTTATTTATTTGATGTGGTATGTGTGCTTTTTCTTAAGCTTTAGCCTATCATGGTGGCATCTAACTTAGAAGCCTAGGTTGTCTTAGAATCCTGGCAGTCTCACATTTCCAACTTGTTGGAATCATAAACTACACTTATTTTTACTAGGAAATTAAATATTCTAAATTATCTACATTTTGAGAAAGAACCAGGGAACATTTTTGGTGAGAAAATAAGGATTATAAAATTATTTGTACATATCCCTATTTATTTATTTGGGTGTGAATATAAATATGTGTCTTTATGTCCCACTCTGGAGTTCTGTGGCATTGAACTACATAATCCAGGTTGTCCTGAGAATCCTTTCCTTCCCATTCTCACAATTTTCTGAATTTAATCATTTTGTATTCTTTCTAAAAATAAGAAAAAATGAATACACATTATGAGCACTCAGAGTACATGCTAGAGAACTCTTTTCTTATTTATGTACTTATTTATTTGTTTCATGTCGTATGTGTGCATTATTGAAACCTTTTGCCTACCCTGTTGCTAAATAACTTAGTAGCCTAGGCTATCTTCAGAATCCTGGCATTCTCAGACATTCAACTGGTGGAATCATAACCTACACTTTTTTTAATTATTATTTATTCAATTGTGCATGTGTGGGTATGTATGTGCGTGTGCATGTATGTATGTGTGTGTGTAGAACCACGGACGAATCGGGAACCATCATGGACGCCTCCACCTCCTTCTGGCCCAGGATTCACAGGCTCTGCCCTACCAGGACCAGAAGTACAGGCCAGCCCGGCTTTTACCTGGTGTCTATACATGAGATCTGAGATCCAAACTCAGGACGTCTGCCTGCAAGGCAGAGGCTTAACCCCTCAACCACCTCTCCAGCCCCTACACTTATTCTTATAAGGGAATATATATATCTAAATCAATTAAATGTTCTGAAGGGACCAGGGAATCTTTTATGTAAAGAGATATATCTGAAGCAATAATCATTTTATTTATTTATTTGTTTGTTTGTTTGTTTGTTTGTTTGTTTGTTAATTGTGTATGTATGTATGAGTCCACATTTCCCACTCTTTAGCCTACTGTGCCATTGAACTACAATTCCCAGGCTGACCTGAGAATTTTTCACTCCCATCCTCACTATTTTTAGAATTGTATCATTTTCCATTCTTCCTAAAGATAAGGAAAAAAGAATATACATTATCAGCAGTCAGAGTCAGGGGAAGAGAACTCTTCATTTACTTACTTACTAATTATTTATTTATTTATGTATTTATTCATTTATTTATTTTTTATTTATTTATTTTATGTGGCATGTGTGCAGATGTCTCACTATCCTACCCAGTCTCACTCTTTAGCCTAACCTGTTCCCAAATAGCTAAGAAGACAAGGAAATTTTCAGAATCTTGGCAGGCTCTGATTTCCAACTGGATGGAACCATGACCTACAGTTATTATTACTAGGGAATTAAATATTCTAAATTATCAATATTTTGAGAAAGAACTAGGGAGTATTTTAGGTGAGAAAATACATATTAAACAATTATTTTATATATCCCTATTTATTCATTTGAGTGTGTACATATGTATGTGTCTACATGTCCCACTCTGGAGCCTTCTGTGGCATTGAACTACATAAGTCAGGCTGTCCTGAGAATCCTTTCTTTCACGTTCTTGCAATTTTTTGAATTGTATCATTCTGTATTCTTTCTAAAGATAAGAGAAAAGTAATATAAGAGTACAGGATAGAGAACTATTTTCTCATTTATTGATTTATTGATTTATGGATTTTATGTGGTATGTGTTCTTTATTTCACCTTTGTGCCTACCCTGTTGGCAAATAACCATGAAGCCTAGGTTATGAGCAGAATTGTGGCATTCTCAGACTTTAAGTTGTTGGAATCATGACCTACACTTATTATTACTTGGGAATAAAGTAATCTAAATCATCCAAATTTTGAGAAGGAACCAGGAAACCTTTTAGGTGAGAAAATATCTCTTAAAGTTATTTGTATATACCCATATTTATTTATTTATGTGTGTATGTATGTGTTTCTACATGTCCCACTCTTTAGCCTACTGTGCCATTGAACTACAAATTCTAGGCTTTCCTGAGAATCTTTTCATTCCCATCCTCACTAATTTCAGAACTGTATCATTCTCTATTCTTCTTACAGATAAGAAATAAGGAATATACATTATCAGCAGTCAGAGTCTGGGAAAGGGAACTCTTCCTTTACTTACTATTTTATTTATTTATTTATATTTATTTTTTGAATGTGGTATGTGTGCAGATGTCTCACTCTGTAGCCTACTCAGTTCCCGAACAGCTAAGTAGACAAGGATATCTTCAGAATCCTGGCAGGCTCCTATATCCAATTGTTGGAATCCTTAACTATCCTTATTACCTCTTTGGAATAAAATAATCTAAATTTAAGTAAGGACCAGGGAACCTTCTGGGCGAAATAATATTTCGTAACTATTATTTGTATGTATCCATATTTATTTGTTTGTGTGTGTATGCATGGGCTGTGTCTACAAGTCTCAATGTATAGCCTACTGTGTCTTTGAAATAGATAGACCAGGCTGTCCTGAGAATCCTTTCTTTCCCAACCACACAATTTTTTCAAATTGTATCTATCACTCTGTATTCTTGGATAAGATAGAACAAAAGAATATACACCTTCAGGACACAGAATATAGGGAGGGAATTATTTATTTATTTATTTATTTGTGTATTCATTTTATGTGGTATGTGTGCTTTATCTTAAGCTTTAGCATATCCTGTTATCATCTAACTAAGAAGATTAGGTTATCTTAAGAATGCTGGCAGTTTGGGATTTCCAACTTGTTGGAATCATAACCTACACTTATTATTACTAGAGAATTAAATCTTCTAAATTATTTAAATTTTGATGAAGAACCAGGGAGCCATTTTGGTGAGAAAATATCTCTTAAACAATTATTTATATACACTCCTATTTATTTATTTGGGTTTGTATGTAAGTATGTGTCTATATGTCACACTCTGGAGACTTCTGTGGCATTGAACTACATCAACCAGGCAGTCCTGTGAATCCTTTCCTTCCCATTCTCACAATTTTGTGAATTGTATCATTCTGTATTCTTTCTGAAGATAAGAAAAAAGGAATATACATTATGAGCACTCTGAGTACAGGATAAAGAACTATTTTCTTATTTACTTATTTATTTATTTTTGTGGTATATTGTGGGATCCACTGCCCATTCACACACTCAGTCACTCACTCAATTACACAACTGCTGGCTGTGATGAAGAAAGGTAGGTTCCAGCCGTCCCCACCTCCACCTCTATCCCCCAGAGACTTAGCACGGAATGGGGAGATTGTCAGAAGCAGATCTCAGTTTATTGGGGGGTAACGAAAGACTTCTATAGACAAAGGCCACCAAGGCGCGAAAGAGGCATCCAATTGTGTCACAAGGTCAACACAACCTTCAGGTTCCACAGGTGAAGTCTAATGTCAATCAGCACAGGAAGCAAGCCAATACCTGAAAGCCAATTAGGGCTCTCTGATGTGTGATCAGGTTACGCCCAATACACCAGTTCTCAGCGCCATCTTTAGTCCCATGTGCATGCCCTGGGGCAAATCCTGGGTGGGCCCAACAGTATGTGTGCTTTATTTCACCCTTTTGCGTAACCTGTTGGGAAATACCTAAGTAGTTTAGGCTATTTTCAGAATCCTGGCATTCTCAGACATCCAACTGGTTAAATCATATCCTACACTCACTATTACAAGGGAATAAAAAAATCTAAATCAATTAATATTGTGAAGGTACCAGGGAACCTTTGGAGGTGAAGAAATATCTCTGAAGCAATAGATTGTATGTGCCCTTTTTATTTATTTATTTATTTATTTAAAGTTTGTATGTATGTATGTGAACATGTGTCCACAAGTGTCCATTTGTGTCCCATAAACTACACTTGTTGAAAGACCCCCAGTCTTTCACTCAGGAATGAGACCAGGGAGAGAAACTCCAAGACCGCGAACTCGATGCAAAAGCAAGAGGATTTTATTTCCGCGTGACAGGCAGCTCCAGCAACCTCTCACGCAGGGGAGACTGAAGCAGCCCTGAGCAGCTTGGGCAAAGGGTTTTTAAGGGGTCTTGGGGTAGGCGGGGTCATTGGTCGGCAACAGCTCAGGTGGGGTTGGCTCTTGGTGATCGTTCCAGTCCACCTGCTTAACCGCAGGCTGTTCATTCTGGGTGACAATTATTGTTGGAATTTCCCTTTGTGCAAACTTGCTTTTCCAGAACTGAAGGGCTCGAGGTCTTAAGGGGTGGGTAAATATCTGCAAAAAGCACAAAGCTGTACATAGTTTTAAGCAATGGCTAGCAATGGATATGCTTGGATGGCTATAAACAATGGATGCCTGAATGACTACAAGCAAGGGCTATACTGTGGGCCTGAACTGGCCTGTTTTGTGAATTTTAGGGCAAGGGTCTCAGAGTCCCATATTCCCCCCTTTTCTACAGGCACACTCCAATCATGGAGTGTTAGTCACAGTTCTCGTGGTAAAATTCTGGGTGGATTGGAGTCAGTTTTTCAGCAGGGGTGGTCCTTCCAGGCGATTCCATCAGTAGGGGATATCTCTTCAGAATTCCAAAGACCTTGGGAGACCCATCCCAGCATAGCTGCTCTAATCCTGCCTCATTTTCCCATAAACCTATTTGAGGACTCAGACCACTCTGGGGATAAGGGTCGATGACTCTTTCTGACTGCTTCTTGCTGAGTCGGAATGGTGAAGATGAAGTGGTCTGATGCCCTCATCTAAGTCCTCATCTATGTGATGCTGGGATAGTCTAGGTCTTTGACAGATGACTTTTATTACTTCAAGGTCATCTAAAAGAGACAAAACAGATAACTTAAGCCTACAAGATAAACCATTGTAACTGGGAAGGCACATGGGATAAACCAAATAAGTTCATCATGTTGTAAGGTGTAAGAGCCAAAAGCCAATCCACATACTGGAGACCCCCCTTTTCTATAGGCACACTCCAAGGTCACGTTCTAAAGGAGTGTAAAAGAACATATACCTTTACATGGAAAGTTCTAAAGATCTCTGAGTATTATCTTAGGCCCCTTCCTCTGATTTAAATGAAAAGCCAGCTTTGGCTTGCTAATGGAGTCATTACCCTAACACCTGGAGTTTTTCTGTTTTCTGATTTAACTCCTTAAGTTTGTCATTGTATTTTTCCTCTGTCAAGCACTAAATTTAACTTTAGGCAACCTTTTAGGACAAGGGCAAATCTTTATTAAACTTTTCGCCAACCTATGTCTCTGGTTTTAACTCTACAGCATAAACTGTTTTTCTTGGGTGCCTCAGGCCAGAGCTGCAGCCTCAAGACCAGGGCTCCCCTGGATCTGGTGAGGCAAGGAGTCAGCAGAATGGAGAACAAAAACAACTCTCTTGGGTTTATGAATCTGGACCCGTTTACTGAAACTTCTGTGAAAGCTTTACTTTTAGGAAGGACATTTTTTTCCAAGAACCTGCCCCATTGCTTGAGAATAATGGCACTTAACAGAAATATTCTCTCAGTATTTCCAAATCTAGCCAGTCTATAATGCTTCACCAGATAGCCAAGAGGCTGAGCCCACATGTTTGAACCAGAGATGGCATTTTTTATATTCAGAGAAGGATTGAGCTCCTTCTGATTCCAGTAAGGAACATATTTTACAATTAACTATACATGTCCACAACATTTTATAAGTCCCAGCATGAGCTTAAGAAATATAATTATTAAAAGAATAATTCCTCCTATGATAGCATCCTTTCATTTCTCTGCTTTGTGCTTCAATCTAGGAATTTTGCTTGGATTTTAGGCATAGCATCTTTAACATTCTTGCTGGCAAGTCCTAGGTAATGATCTATCTGCGCCTGATGTCACTCATAAATAACAGGAGTACTGACAAGTGGAATAAGCTAAAATCAGTGGTGTCAGACCATTGAACAAGGCACCAACATAAGGAAACACCCACATCAATACTGTAAACTTCAGAGAATCAACTAAATTATCAACTAAGAAAAGGCACCTGAGTTTTTTTTATTGTGCAGTTCACATGACAGCAAAATCAGATTCCAAATATGCCCTGAATGGGTGACCTTCATCTGATTTCTAGGTTGCTTGGATCACAACCTTATATACTCTAAAGCTGATAGTTACGGAAAGCAGGGCCAAGGCAATGTAGGCCATCACACTCATGATGCTGAATACTGTCAAGGTAACCAGCAGGAACAAGATGGCGCCACTCTAGTTTTTTTAATATCTCTCCAGTAGAGGAGTTCAACAACCGCGGAGCCAGAGCCCCTGTGCTTGGGCGCAGCCGGGGTAGAGGGGGGTGCGGCAGGGGCCTACGGGGTCCAAGCAGGCTTGGCCTGGGGGCTCACGCCAGTCGGGGGCAAAACTTAAATTACCTAGGAAAGAATGCTTAGCACCTGTCCATGGGCTTTACTGTGACATACGGAGAAATTCCTAGCACTTGCCCATGAGGTTACTGTGACCTTCCCAGGGAACAGGCTTTAGTCCAGAACACCAAGACCTGACAATTTTTATATTTTTTTCATTTTTCTTAAATAAAACCATGTCTTTTCTCCAGAAAGTGTTTCCTTGAAATAATATCTTATCAGGTTGGGACCTTATCCACCAGAATGGTTGGATAAGGACTCGGCCTTTAGGGTCTTTAAATTGCAGACTTTTGTTACATGCTATCTAGCATTTTCTGTAATCTATGATTTTCTCTTTTAACATCTTTGGTGTGTCTAAAACCAGAACCACGTGGATGACTTTATAACAGTGCTAAAATATTTTATTCTATTAAGCCTAAACCTAGAATCTTCAGGCATTCAGGTATGTAAACAAAGGAATGCCTAAAAAGCATTACTATTAAGCATATAAGGAATCTCAGTAGTTACTTTATGAGTGACTAATGAACCTGTCGTTTTCTTGATCTTAAACATTTTAGTAAAATCAAAGGTTGACAAAAGCCTAGGAAGGAAGTTGAGCACTAGAATTTTGTGCTCCCTTGTCCATTAACATAGAAACAAAGAGGCTTCCCATTTGCATGTTAAACCCAAGGTTCTCATGAGATGCTCAACCTGGCATTTTTGGACTTTCTTTTGCTGGATATCAGTAGCAAACTCCTTTTCCCATCTGAGGGAAGCTAAGAGCTTTGGGCCATTTCATTGGTGTGGCAGAGAGCTCGACCCATGGGCCCTGGAGTTCAGGGGGCAATCTTTCTCCAGTGGAGATTCCCATAGTTGGGACATAGGCCACATGAAAGCTTCCTGTGCTTGCAACTGTCTCAATGTGCCCAGTCTGGTCATATTTAAAGCATCTTTTCCACTTTTTCATCTTTCCCCTGTTAGAAGGGGTCTGTGGTTGGTCTGCTTGGGCGTGCCTGGTGGTATTCTACGTATCCCCTTAGGCAATTGTCAAGTATTGATTTGTTTGTTTCCTGGTTTTTATTAAGTCTTAGGTCACCTGTTTCCTGGTTTTTTATTGTCTTAGGTCACCTGTCCTATTTTAAAGTCCTTAAAATGGTCTAAATAAGTTTAAAGGAGTCATCTGCATCTGTCCTACTTCATCCATCAGTGGGGCCAGAGAACAAAATAAAGACAAACAGAAACAAAGGATTCTACCTCTAAGACAGAAATGAAAGCTTCCTGATGGTGGACTATTTAATCACAGTGTGACAACATCTCCCTTGCAGATGAGGATGCTATCCTCCAGATGGGGCCTATTTCCCCCTAACAGATGAAGACCCTGTTGTCCTCCACATGGGAGTTTGGCTGATGTGGAGCTAGATGAAATTCCGGTTTCTCCTTAGTCTTGAGGGCATTGGGAGGCAAAGCTTTTTCTGAGTTACTAGCTGGTACTTTGGGTCAAGCTCTATAACTTTCTGTCATTTGTTTGTCTAGTTGGATGGTATTATAACTTAAAGATCTTCCTGGGGTCATCTCTTGTCTAAGATGTATACAGGGCATGTCTGAAAATATGCTACGACTTGACTCTTTTTTAGATTGGTAGAACTAAGCATTCACAATTTCTAGATAGTCCCTGGACACAGGAAGGGGAAATCTCTCTTTTGGCTTCAGCTTAGTGGACTTGGACTTGAAGAAAGGATGCATGGCTCAGCAGAGTTCTGTCAAGCACTATGTACGCAGAGTGTTCAGCAGAGACATATACTGACACTGCCCATGGCATGATCGGGGGAGGCCAGCGCTCCACCCGACGCCACCAGAGCCCCACCTGATGACACTAAAAGGGGAGAGTCCATAGTCCACACATGCCTGAAGCTGCCTGTATTCCCTATGCTATTTAAACAGCATAGTCATTGTCTTAGACTTGAAGCACTTTCCTTCAGGGCAAACATTTCTAGGAAGTCCCTTCCAAGAGCTAAAGTCACATTGATCCCCACTGTACTATATAGACAAAGAGCTAAAATCACATTGATCCCCACCATGCGACGCAGACAGACAAAGGTTGGGAATCCCTCCAGGAGAGATCATTCAAGTACCAGTCTGGCCACACTCTTTGCAGAGTCATGGGTGATAACTTGGCCATAGTGGGTTCAGCGGTTTCATGATTTGTGATCAGATTCTAATCCGATCCCACCCTAGACCCTATGATATCACCATGGAAATGCAGAACTGGCCCAATCGAATCCCGTGACTTTAAGAGATCTTAGGGATCTCGCCATGGGACTACAAACTCGAGCCAGAGGTGTTACAGGTTTCCCACCTCAGGCCGACACTCACTCACACATTCACACAGAGGTTAAAACATTCCCTCCCCCATTTCACAGGTGCCCTTTTCCTCCCCCCTCCAGGAGAGGCCTGCGCCAAAAGGTGAGCAGAATTTGGTTTAGCAGAGTCTCTTTTACTGTGAAGTCTAACATTTAGAGAAACTCCCTAGCTGGCCTTGAGTCTGTTCTGAGCTGCAGCTAGGGTGCATCTGTTGGGCGGGGCCTCAGCTTCTCCTGCTGGCCACCTCCCTGGGGGAAGGGAGGGCTCTCCTCCCCCCACCCCTCCACCCCAGTCTCAGAATTCCCTAGTTTTCACTCATGACCCCATGGATAAGCTTCCTGCTGTCCTTGAGAAGTTGGGATTTTAGGAATAACCAAATTCCTGATTAAAACAGACAACTGAAATACATTTGAATACATGAAGCTTAATTCATATTTTCTAATTTCTGAGGCTCAGTGTCTTTTCTTTTAACATGATAGAAGCATAACATACAATACTGTCTTTAGCCATCATCTCTAATTTTTAGTCTTCTCATAAATCTAACATTTTACAAACCTTTACAACATACTTTAATGTTCTTTTTAAGTAACCAACTCATAAACCTCCTGCACATATTTTAACCTTTTAAGTAACATATCTTATTTCATAAACATTTTGTACATCTAAGTACCATACATATTTTTTCCTACTCGATGATTTCTTGCTGTTTTCACATTAGTTATTTTATAAGAAATGTCCTTTAAAAGAGGCAATAGACCTCATCTTAAAAATCATTATATCTGAATTAAGTTTACAAGATTGTAGCAGAACACAGGAGTACACCTGGGAACAGGGAATTAGAAAGCAGATTTGTCCCCAAGAAAGGGAACTCATACATACCAGGAGAGTGAAGAAATTCCAATGAATTTCTCAGAAATCAGTTTTCCTTTCTGGCTGCTAGATATGTTGGTATTACTCATGGGAAAACAAACTTCTAAAGGAACTACAAAAGTGATGTTACCAGATCGTAGATAAAAAAACAATACCACCTTTTATGAAGTTTCATAAAAATCAAGATAGAACAAGATATTTTGGCGAGTACGTACTCAGGCCTTTTAACATTATCAAAATGATCTATTCCTAAGTGTGCACATGCATTTAAATTGAGCATGTCAAATAATAAACAGAGTCAAAAACCAAAATGTGATCATAAGCACACAATGAAATTTATAGTGGCCACAGCTTGTTATTTTGAAACATAAAACCCACATATTATAAGAAATCCAGGTAACCAAACAAGTTAGAACATTTTAAGTAACTCATTATCATCACAGGCAAAATACAATGAACAGTTTTTCTGGTCCATCCACTGCAGAGGGCAGAGGCTCCTGACATTTTTAAAACACACATCTACTAACCTAAAAAGTGGACCATTTATCAGAACAGAGGGTGGTAAATTTTTTTCCTTTTTTCTACCTTGACACTCAGATGTTGGGTTCTTTTCCTAATATCCTTTCAGTGACTCAAGACAAGATAGACAAGACACAAATACTGCAGACTGCAGATCAAACTACAGACAGCAGATTCAGACAAACTCAGGTGGGAAGTGGACATTTCTGTCCTTTTCCCTACAGATTGAGGACACTCTGGTCCTCCCACTGAGAGTCCAGAGCATCCTCCCAGACTCTCGTGGTCTCTGCAATATGACATGTCTGTCTCACAGTTTTTGACCGCCCCAAACCTAGTACTCGTAGGAGAAAACAAAACAGACACAGTCTTATACCAAACACAAACAGACATAGACTTAGACAAAGCACAAGTAAACACAGACAGGAGCGCTCATGTACCTCCGAGGCCTGTGTTGGGGCAGTCTCTCGGGGGTCTCATATCCCGGATGAGCCCCCAAAATGAAAGACCTCCGGTCTTTCACTCAGGAATGAGACCACCAAGAGAAACTCCAAGACCACGAACTTGATGCAAAAGCAAGAGGATTTTATTTCAGTGCGACAGGCAGCTCCAGCAACCTCTCATGCAGGAGAGACTGAAGCAGCCTCGAGCAGCCCGGGCAAAGGGATTTTAAGGGGTCTTGGGGTAGGGGGGGTCGCTTAGCTGAAGAATTTTCCATGACCTTTACAGTCATTGGTCGGCAAGAGCTCGGGTGGGGTTGGCTATTTGTGATCGTTCCAGTCCACCTACTTAACCTCAGGCTGTTTATTCTGGGTGACAATTATTGATGGAATTTCCCTTTGTGCAAACTTGCTTTTCCAGAACTGAAGGGCACGAGGTCTTAAAGGGTGGGGAAATATCTTCAAAAGCTAAAGGCTGTACATAGTTTTAAGCAATGGCTAGCAATGGATATGCTTGGATGGCTATAAACAATGGATGCCTGAATGACTACAAGCAAGGGCTACACTGTGGGCCTGAAACAGCCTGCCTTGTGAATTTTAGGGCAAGAATCTCAGGGTCAAACACTTGTTATTAAAAAAGTAGGATAATTTAAGATCAAAGGAATATAAATTATCAGGACACAGAATACAGGGATGAGAACTATTTATTTATGTGTTTATTTATTTATTTTATGTGGTATGTGTGCTTTTTCTTAAGCTTTAGCCCATCCCGTTGGCATCTAACTTGGAAGCCTAGGTTGTCTTTAGAATCCTGGAAGTCTCGCATTTCCAACTTGTTGGAATCAAAAACTACACTTATTATTACTAGGGAATTAAATATTGTAAATGATCTACATTTTGAGAAAGAACCAGGGAAAGGGAACATTTTGGGTGAGAAAATAAGGATTAAACAATTATTTGTACATATCCCTATTTATTTATTTGGGTTTGTATGTAAGTATGTGTCTATATGTCACACTCTGGAGACTTCTGTGGCATTGAACTACATCAACCAGGCAGTCCTGTGAATCCTTTCCTTCCCATTCTCACAATTTTGTGAATTGTATCATTCTGTATTCTTTCTGAAGATAAAAAAAAAGGAATATACATTATGAACACTCTGAGTACAGGATAAAGAATTATTTTCTTATTTATTTATTTATTGTGGTATGTTTTGGAATCCACTGCCCGCTCACACACTCATTCACTCACTCAATTACACAGTTGCTGGCTGTGATGAAGAAAGGCAGGTTTCAGCCATCCCCACCTCTGCCTTTATCCCCCAGAGACTTAGCACAGGATGGGGAGATTGTCAAAAGCAGATCTCAGTTTATTGGGGAGTAACAAAGGACTTCTATAGACAAAGGCCACCAAGGCACAAAAGGGGCATCCAATTGTGTCCCAAGGTCAACACAAACTTCAGGTTCCACAGGTGAAGTCTAATGTCAATCAGTACAGGAGGCAAGGCAATACCTGAAAGCCAATTAGGGCTCTCTGATGTGTGATTAGATTATGCCCAATACACCATTTCTCAGAGCAATCTTTAGTCCCATGTGCATGCCCTGGGGCAAATCCTGGGTGGGCCCAACAGGTTGTGTGCTTCATTTCACCCTTTTGCCTTACCTGTTGGGAAATAACTAAGTAGTTTAGGTTATTTTCAGAATCCTGCCATTCTCAGACATCCAACTGGTGGAATCATATCCTACACTTACTATTACAAGGGAATAAAAAATCTAAATCAATTAGTATTGTGCAGGTACCAGGGAACCTTTGGAGGTGAAGAAATATCTCTTAAGCAATAGTTTGTATGTGCCCTTTTTATTTATTTATTTACTTACTTATTTATTTATTTATTTATTTATTTATTTATTTATTTTATGTGGCATGTGTGCAGATGTCTCCCTATTCTACCCAGTTCCCAAATAGCTAAGAAGACAAAGATATCTTCAGAATCCTGGCAGGCTCCTACGTCCAATTGTTGGAATCCTAAACTACCCTTATTATCACTATGGAATAAAATAGTCTAAATAATCTGAATTCAAGAAGGAACCAGGGAACCTTCTCTGTGGAAAAAATATCTCTTAAACTGTTATTTGTATATATCCATATTTTTTTATGTGTATGCATGGGCTCTGTGTACAGGTATCATTGTGTGGCCTACTGTGACATTTAACTACATAGCTCAGGCTATCCTGAGGATTTTTTCTTTCCCAATCACACAATTTTTCAAATTGTATCACTCTGTATTCTTGGTTAAGATAAGAGCAAAAAATATACGTTATCAGGACACAGAATACAGGGATGAGAATTATTTATTTATTTATTCATGTATTCATTCATTTATTTACTATTTATTTGTTTTTTTTTTATTTTGTGGCATGTGTGCAGATGTCTCGCTATCATACCCAGTTCCCAAATAGCTAAGAAGACAAGGATATCCTCAGATTCCTGGAAGGCTCCTATTTCCAATTACTGGAATCCTAAACTACCCTTATTATCACTATGGAATACAATAATCTAAATAGGGAGATCTAGCTTCTCATGGAGGCGCCATAGCTTCTCATGGCACTCCACATCTGGAGTCCATGAGTTCCAACCTTTATTTTCTCTAGTAAACTCAACCTAAATCCTCAAAAAAAATACTCCAAATAATCTAAATTTAAGAAGGAACCAGGGAACCTTCTCTGCAAAAGAATATCTCTTAAACAATTATTTGCAAATATCCATATTTATTTGTGTGTGTATGCATGGGCTCTGTCTACAGGTCTTATTGTGTGGCCTACTGTGACATTTAACTACATAGAGCTGGCTATCCTGAGGATCTTTTCTTTCCCAATCACACAATTTTTCAAATTGTATCACTCTGTATTCATGGTTAAGAGCAAAAAAATATAGATTATCAGGGCACAGAATACAGGGATGAGAATTATTTTTTACTTATTTATTTATTCATTTCTTCATTTATATACTATTTATTTTTTATTTATTTATTTTATGTGGTATGTGTACAAATGTCTCACTCTTTAGTCTAACCCGTTCCCAAATAGCTAAGAAGAGAAGGAAATCTTCAGAATACTGGCAGGCTCTGATTTCCAACTGGATGGAACTATAACCTACACTTATTATTACTAGGGAATTAAATATTCTAAATTATCAACATTTTGAGAAAGAACTAGGGAGTCTTTTAGGTGAGAAAATACATATTAACGAATTATTTATATATATCCCTATTTATTCATTTGAGTGTGTACGTATGTATGTGTCTACATGTCCCACTCTGGAGCCTTCTGTGGCATTGAACTACATATGTCAGGCTGTCCTGAGAATCCGTTCCTTCACTTTCTTGCAATTTTTTGAATTGTATCGTTCTGTATTCTTTCTAAATATAAGAGAAAAGTAATATAAGAGTACAGGATAGAGAACTATTTTCTCATTTATTGATTCATTGAGGATGGGAATGAAAAGATTCTCAGGAAAGCCTGGAATTTGTAGTTCAATTGCACAATAGGCTTAAGAGTGGGACAAACAGAAACACACATACATACACACATAAATAAATACATATGGGTATATACAAATAACTGTTTAAGAGATATTTATGTGGTATGTGTTCTTTATTTCACCATTGTGCCTACCCTGTTGGCAAATAACCGTGAAGCTCAGGTTATCTGCAGAATCGTGGCAGTCTCAGACTTCAAGTTGTTGGAATCAAGACCTACACTTATTATTAGTTGGGAATAAAATAATCTAAAACAATTAAATTTTGAAAAGGAACCAGGAAACCTTTTAGGTGAGAAAATATCTCTTAAAAAGTTATTTGTATATACCCATATTTATTTATTTATGTGTGTATGTATGTGTGTTTCTACATGTCCCACTCTTTCGCCTACTGTGCCATTGAACTACAAATTCTAGGCTTTCCTGAGAATCTTTTCATTCCCATCCTCACTAATTTCAGAATTGTATCATTCTGTACTCTTCCTACAGATAAGAAATAAGGAATATACATTATCAGCAGTCAGAGTCTGGGGAAGGGAACTCTTCCTTTACTTACTTACTACTTTATTTATTTATTTACTTATTTATATTTATCTATTGAATGAATTATGTGTGCAGATGTCTTACTCTTTAGGCTACCCAGTTCCCAGACAGCTAAGAAGACAAGGATATCTTCAGAATCCTGGCAGGCTCCTACTTCCAATTGTTGGAAATCTTAGCTACCCTTATTATGTCCTTGGAATAAAATAATCTAAATTTAATAAAGGACCAGGGGGGCTGGAGAGGTGGCTCAGGGGTTAAGCCTCCGCCTTGCAGGCAGAAGGTCCTGAGTTCGGATCCCAGATCCCACGTATAGACGCCAGGCTGAAGCGGGGGCGGCCTGCGCTTCTGGCCCTGGTAGGGCGGAGCCTGTGAATCCCAGGCCGAAGGAGGTGGAGGCGTCCATGGTGGTTCGCGAATTCGTCCGTGGTTCTACACATACACAGACACACATACGCACGTGCACACATACACACACACATGTGCACAGTTGAATAAATAATAATAATAATAAAAAAAAGAAAGTGGGAAAAACTTACTTTCAAAAAAAAAAAAAAAAAAAAAGAAAGGACCAGGGAACCTTCTGGGTGAAATAATATCTCCTAAGCTATTATTTGTATATATCCATATTTATTTGTTTGTGTACGTGTATGCATGGGCTGTGTCTAGAGGTCTCAATGTATAGCCTACTGTGACATTGAAATAGATAGACCAGGCTGTCCTGAGAATAGTTTCTTTCCCAACCACACAATTTTTCAAATTGTATCACTCTGTATTCTTGGATAAGATAGAACAAAAGAATATGCATTATCAGGACACAGAATACAGGGATGGGAATTATTTATTTATTTTTGTATTCATTTTATGTGGTATGTGTGCTTTATCTTAATCTTTAGCCTACCCTGTTATCATATAACTAAGAAGCCTTGGTTATATTAAGAATGCTGGCAGTTTGGGATTTCCAACTTGTTGGAATCATAACCTACGCTTATTATTACTAGGGAATTAAATATTCTAAATTATATAAATTTTGCTAAAGAACCAGGGAACTTTTGGGTGAGGAAATATCTCAAACAATTATTTGTATACACCCCTATTTATGTATTTGTGTGTTTATATAAGTATGTGTCTATATGTCTCACTCTGGAGACTTCTGTGGCATTGAACTGCATAACCCAGGATGTCCTGAGAATCCGTTCCTTCGCGTTCTCAAAATTTTGTGAACTGTATCATTCTGTATTCTTTCTAAAGATAAGAAAAAAGGAATATACAACATCAGCACTCTGAGTACAGGATAAAGAACTATTTTCTTATTTACTTATTTATTTATTTTTTGTGGTATGTTGTGGGATCCACTGCCCACTCACACACTCATTCACTCACTCAATTACACAGCTGCTGGCTGTGATGAAGAAAGGCAGGATCCAGCTGTCCCCACCTCTGCCTTTATCCCCCAGAGACTTAGCACAGGATGGGGAGATTGTCAAAAGCAGATCTCAGTTTATTGGGGAGTAACAAAGGACTTCTATAGACAAAGGCCACCAAGGCACAAAAGGGACATCCAATTGTGTCCCAAGGTCAACACAACCTTCAGGTTCCACAGGTGAAGTCTAATGTCAATCAGCACAGGAGGCAAGCCAATACCTGAAAGCCAATTAGGGCTCTCTGATGTGTGATCAGTTTATGCCCAATACACCAGTTCTCAGAGCCATTTGTAATCCCTTGTGCATGTCCTGAGGCAAATCCTGGGTGGGCCCAACAGTATGTGTGCTACATTTCACCCTCTTGCCTAACCTGTTGGGAAATAACTAAGTAGTTTAGGCTATTTTCAGAATCCTGGCATTCTCAGACATCCAACTGGTGGAATCATATCCTACACTTACTATTACAAGAGAATAAAAAAATCTAAATAAATTAAAATTTTGAATGTACCAGGGAAACTTTGAGGTGATGAAGTGTCTCTGAAGCAATAGTGTGTATGTGCCCTTTTTATTTATTTATTTATCTATTTATTTATTTATTTAAAGTTCGTATGTATGTATGTGAACACATGTCCACAAGTGTCCATATGTGTCCCATAAACTACACTTGTTATTACAAAAGTAGGATAATTTAAGATCAAAGGAATATTCATTATCAGGACAAAGAATACAAGGATGAGAACTATTTAATTATTTGTTTATTTATTTATTTTATGTGGTATGTGTGCTTTTTCTTAAACTTTAGCCTATCCTATTGGCATATAACTTAGAAACCTAGGTTCTCTTTAGAATCCTGGCAGTCTCGGATTTCTAACTTGATTGAATCATAAACTACACTTATTATTACTAGGGAATTAAATATTCTAAATTATCTGCATTTTGAGAAAGAACCAGGGAACATTTTGCGTGAGAAAATAAGGATTAAACAATTATTTGTATATATCCCTATTTATTTATTTGGGTGTGTATGTATGTGTCTATATGTCCCACTCTGGAGACTTCTGTGGCATGGAACTACATAAGCCAGGCTACGAATCCTTAACTTCCCGTTGTCACAATTTTGTGAATTTTATCATTTTGTATTCTTTCTAAAGATAAGAAAAAATTAATATACATTATGAGCACTCAGGATACAGGATAGAGAACTCTCTTCTTATTTATTTACTTATTTATTTGTTTGATGTCATATGTGTGCATTATTGAACCCTTTTGTCTAACCTGTTGCCAAATAACTAAGTAGCCTAAGCTATCTTCAGAATCCTGGGATTCTCAGACATTCAACTGGTGGAATCATAACCAACACTTATTCTTACAAGGGAATAAAAATATCTAAATCAATAAAATTTTGTGAAGGGACCAGGGAACCTTGTATGTGAAGAAATGTATCTGAAGCAATAATTTGTATGTGCCCAATTTTATTTATTTGTTTGTTTGTTTGTTTGTTTGTTAATTGTGTGTGTATGTATGTGTCCACATGTCCCACTCTTTATCCTACTGTGCCATTGAACTAGAAATCCCTGGCTGTCCTGAGAATTTTTCATTCCCATCCTCACTATTTTTAGAATTGTATCATTCTCCATTCTTAAAGATAAGGAAAAAGGAATATACGTTATCAGCAGACAGAGTCAGGGGAAGAGAACTCTTCATTTACTTACTTACTAATTATTTATTTATTTATTCATTTTGTTATTTATTTTTTATTTATTTATTTTATGTGGCATGTGTGCAGATGTCTCACTATAATACCCAAGAAGAAGACAAGGATATCTTCAGATTCCTGGCAGGCTCCTATTTCCAATTGCTGGAATCCTAAACTACCCTTATTATCACTATGGAATAAAATAATCTAAATAGGGCGATCTAGCCCCTCATGGCCCTCTAGTGCCATGAGTCTGTTTCTTCTTCCTTGCTTCTCATGAATTCCATGCCTAGGCACTGTGAGTTCTCATGGGCTCCCTAGCCCCTCATGGCATTCTAGTGCCATGAGCTCATTTTATTTCTGCTTCTCATGGAGGCGCCATAGCTCCTCATGGCACTCCACATCTGGAGTCCATGAGTTCCAACCTTTATTTTCTCTATAAAACTCAACCTAAACCTTCAAAAAAAATTACTCCAAATAATCTAAATTTAAGAAGGAACCAGGGAACCTTCTCTGCGAAAGAATATCTCTTAAACAATTATTTACAAATATCCATATTTATTTGTGTAAGTATGCATGGGCTCTGTCTACAGGTCTTATTGTGTGGCCTACTGTGACATTTAACTACATAGAGCAGGCTATCTTGAGGATCTTTTCTTTCCCAATCACACAATTTTTCAAATTGTATCACTCTGTATTCATGGTTAAGATAAGAGCAAAAATATATAGATTATCAGGACACGGAATACAGGGATCAGAATTATTTTTTATTTATTCATTTCTTCATTTATTTGTTTATTTATTTATTTTATGTGGTATGTGTACAGATGTCTCACTCTTTAGCCTAACCCATTCCCAAATAGCTAAGAAGACAAGAAAATCTTCAGAATCCTGGTAGGCTCTGATATCTAACTGGATGGAACTATAACCTACACTTATTATTACTAAGGAATTAAATATTTTAAATTATCAGCATTTTGAGAAAGGACTAGGGAGTCTATTAGGTGAGAAAATACATATTTAACAATTATTTGTATATATCCCCATTTATTCATTTGAGTATGTACGTATGTATGTGTCTACATGTCCCACTCTGGAGCCTTCTGTGGCATTGAACTACATAAGTCAGGCTGTCCTGAGAATCCTTTCCTTCATGTTCTTGCAATTTTTTGAATTGCAACCTTCTGTATTCTTTCTAAAGATAAGAGAAAAGTAATATAAGAGTACAGGATAGAGAACTATTTTCTCATTCATTGATTTATTGATTTATAGATTTTATGTGGTATGTGTTCTTTATTTCACCATTGTGCCTATCCTGTTGGCAAATAACTATGAAGCCTAGGTTATCTGCAGAATCATGGCAGTCTCAGACTTCAAGTTGTTGGAATCATGACCTACACTTATTATTAGTTGGGTAATCTAAATCATCTAAATTTTGAGAAGGAACCAGGAAACCTTTTAGGTGAGAAAATATCTCTTAAACAGTTATTTGGATATACCCATATTTATTTATTTATGTGTGTACGTATGTGTGTTTCTATATGTCCCACTCTTTCGCCTACTGTGTTATTGAACTAACAATTCCAGGCATACCTGAGAATCTTTTCATTCCCATCCTCACTAATTTCAGAACTGTATCATTCTCTATTCTTCCTACAGATAAGAAATAAGGAATATACATTATCAGCAGTCAGAGTCCGGGGAAGGGACTCTTCCTTCACTTATTTACTACTTTATTTATTTATTTACTTATTTATATTTATTTATTGAATGTGGTATGTGTCCAGATGTCTCACTCTGTAGCCTACCCAGTTCTCGAACAGCTAAGTAGACAAGGATATCTTCAGAATCCTGGCAGGTTCCTACTTCCAATTGTTGGAATCCTTAGCTACCCTTATTATCTCTTTGGAATAAAACTAATCTAAATTTAAGAAAGGACCAGGGAACCCTCTGGGTGAAATAATATCTCTTAAGCTATTATTTGTATATATCCATATTTATTTGATTGTGTGTGTATGCATGGGCTGTGTCTACAGGTCTCAATGTATAGCCTACTGTGACATTGAAATAGATAGACCAGGCTGTCCTGAGAATCCTTTCTCTCCCAACCACACAATTTTTCAAATTGTATCAATCTATATTCTTGGATAAGATAGAACAAAAGAATATACATCTTCAGGACACAGAATATAGGGAGGGAATTATTTATTTATTTATTTATTTATTTATTTATTTATTTGTGTATTCATTTTATGTGGTATGTGTGATTTATCTTAAGCTTTAGCCTACCTGTTATCATATAACTAGGAAGCCTAGGTTATCTTAAGAATGTTGGCAGTCTGGGAATTCCAACTTTTCGGAATCATAACCTACACTTATTATTACTAGGGAATTAAATATTCTAAATTATTTAAATTTTGCTAAAGAACCAGGGAACCTTTTGGGTGAGAAAATATCTCTGAAACAATTATTTGTATATACCCCTATTTATGTATTTGTGTGTTTCTGTAAGTATGTGTCTATATGTCCCACTCTGGAGTCTTCTGTGGCATTGAACTACATAAGTCAAGCTATCCTGAGAATCCTTTCCTTCACGTTCTTGCAATTTTTTGAATTGTATCATTTTGTATTCTGTCTAAAGATAAGAGAAAAGTAATATAAGATACAGGATAGAGAACTATTTTCTCATTTATTGATTTGTGGATTTTATGTAGATGTGTTCTTTATTTCACCATTGTCCTTCCCTGTTGGCAAATAACCATGAAGCGTAGGTTATCTGCAGAATCATGGCAGTCTCAGACTTCAAGTTGTTGGAATCAAGACCTACACGTATTATTAGTTGCGAATAAAATAATCTAAATCATCTAAATTTTGAGAAGGAACCAGGAAACCTTTTAGGTGAGAAAATATCTCTTAAACAGTTATTTGTATATACCCATATTTATTTATTTCTGTATGTATGTATGTGTTTCTACATGTCCCACTCTTTTGCCTACTGTGTTATTGAACTAACAATTCCAGGCATACCTGAGAATCTTTTCGTTCCCATCCTCACTAATTTCAGAATTGCATCATTCTGTATTCTTCCTACAGATAAGACATAAGGAATATACATTATCAGCAGTCAGAGTCCAGGGAAGGGAACTCTTCATTTATTTACTTACTACTTATTTATTTATTTATTTACTTACTTACTTATTTAGTTATTTACTTATTTATATTTATTTATTGAATGTGGTATATGTGCAGATATCTCACTCTTTAGCCCACCCAGTTCCTGAACAGCTAAGTAGACAAGGATATCTTCAGAATCCTGGCAGGTTCCTACTTCCAATTGTTGGAATCCTTAGCTACTCTTATTATCTCTTTGGAATAAAATAATCTAAATTTAAGAAAGGACCAGGGAACCTCTGGGTGAAATAATATCTCTTAAGCTATTATTTGTATATATCCATATTTATTTGTTTTTGTGTGTACGCATGGGCTGAATCTACATATCTCAATGTATAGCCTACTGTGACTTTGAAATAGATAGACCAGGCTGTCCTGAGAATACTTTCTTTCCCAACCACACAATTTTTCAAAATGTATCACTCTGTATTCTTGGATAAGTTAGAACTAAAGAATATACATTATCAGGACACACAATACAGGGATGGGAATTATTTATTTATTTATTTATTTGTGTATTTATTTTATATGGTATGTGTGCTTTATCTTAATCTTTAGCCTCTCCCGTTATCATATACCTAAGAAGCCAGGGTTATCTTAAGAATGTTGGCAGTCTAGGATTTCCAAATTGTTGGAATCATAACCTACCCTCATTATTTTTAGGGAATTAAATATTCTAAATTGTTTTAATTTTGATAAAGCACCAGGGAACCTTTTGGGTGAGAAAATATCTCTGAAACAATTATTTGTATATACCCCTATTTATGTATTGGTGTGTTTCTGTAAGTATGTGTCTGTATGTCCCACTCTGGAGACTTCTGTGGCAATTGAACTGCATAACCCAAGATGTCCTGAGAACCCTTTCCTTCCCGTTCTCAAAAGTTTGTGAACTGTATCATTCTGTATTCTTTCTAAAGATAAGAAAAAAGGAATATACATCATCAGCACTCTGAGTACGGGATAAAGAACTATTTTCTTATTTACTCATTTTTTTTTTGTGGTATATTGTGGGATCCACTGCCCACTCACACACTCATTCACTCACTCAATTTCACAGCTGCTGGCTGTGATGAAGAAAGGCATTTTCCGGCCGTCCTCACCTCCACCTCTATCCCCCAGAGACTTAGCACGGGATGGAGAGATTGTCAGAAACAGATCTCAGTTTATTGGGGGGTAACGAAAGACTTCTATAGACAAAGGCCACCAAGGCGCGAAAGGGGCATCCAATTGTGTCACAAGGTCAACACAACCTTCAGGTTCCACAGGTGAAGTCTAATGTCAATCAGCACAGGAGGCAAGCCAATACCTGAAAGCCAATTAGGGCTCTCTGATGTGTGATCAGGTTACGCCCAATAAACCAGTTCTCAGCGCCATCTTTAGTCCCATGTGCATGCCCTGGGGCAAATCCTGTGTGGGCCCAACAGTATTTGTGCTTTATTTCACCCTTTTGCGTAACCTGTTGGGAAATACCTAAGTAGTTTGGGCTATTTTCAGAATCCTGGCATTCTCAGACATCCAACTGGTGGAATCATATCCTACACTTATTATTACAAGAGAATAAAAAAAATCTAAATCAATTAATATTGAGAAGGTACCAGGGAACCTTTGAGGTTGAGGTGAAGAACTATCCCTGAAGCTATAGTTTGTATGTACCCTTTTTATTTATTTATTTATTTATTTATTTATTTATTTATTTAAAGTTTGTATGTATGTATGTGAACTCGTGTCCACAAATGTCCATTTGTGTCCCATAAACTACACTTGTTATTACAAAAGTAGGATAATTTAAGATCAAAGGAATATACATTATCAGGACACAGAATACAGGGATGAGAACTATTTATTTATTTGTTTATTTATTCATTTTATGTGGTATGTGTACTTTTTCTAAGCTTTAGCCTATCCTGTTGGCATCTAACTTAGAAGCCTAGGTTGTCTTCAGAATCCTGGCAGTCTCGGATTTCCAACTTGTTGGAATCATAAACTACACTTATTATTACTAGGGAATTAAATATTCTAAATTATCTGCGTTTTGAAAAAGAACCAGGGAACATTTTGCGTGAGAAGATAAGGATTCAATAATTATTTGTATATATCCCTATTTATTGATTTGGTGTATATATAAGTATGTGTCTATATGTCCCACTCTGGAGAGTTCTGTGGCATTGAACTACATCAGCCAGGCTGTCCTGAGAATCCTTAACTTCCCATTGTCACAATTTTGTGAATTTTATCATTTTGTATTCTTTCTAAAGATAAGAAAAAATAAATATACATTATGAGCACTCAGGATACAGGATAGAGAAATATATACTTTTTTATTTACTTATTCATTTGTTTGATGTCATATGTGTTCATTATTGAACCCTTTTGCTTAACCTGTTGCCAAATAACTAAGTAGCCTAGGCTATCTTCAGAATCCTGGCATTCTCAGACATTCAACTGGTGGAATCATAACCTACACTTATTCTTACAAGGGAATAAAAACCTAAATCAATTAAATTTTGTGAAGGGACCAGGGAACCTTTTACGTGAAGAAATATGTCTGAAGCAATAATTTGTATGTGCCCAATTTTATTTATTTATTTATTATTTGTTTGTTTGTTTGTTTGTTAATTGTGTATATATGTATGTGTCCACATGTCCCACTCTTTATCCTACTGTGCCATTGAACTACAGATCCCAGGCTGTCCTGAGAATTTTTCATTCCCATCCTCACTAGTTTTAGAATTGTATCCTTCTCCATTCTTCCTAAAGATAAGGAAAAAGGAATATACATTATCAGCAGTCAGAGTCAGGGGAAGAGAACTCTTCATTTACTTACTTACTACCTATTTATGTATTTATTTTTTCATTTTTTATTTATTTTTATTTATTTATTTTTATGTGGCATGTGTGCAGATGTCTCACTATCCTACCCAGTTCCCAAATAGCTAAGAAGACAAGGATATCTTCAGAATCTTGGCAGGCTCCTACTTCCAATTGTTGGTATCCTAAACTACCCTTATTATCACTATGGAATAAAATAATCTAAATAATGTAAATTTAAGAAGGAACCAGGGAACCTTCTCTGTGAAAAAATATCTCTTAAACAATTATTTGTATATATCCATATTTATTTGTGTGTGTATGCATGGGCTCTGTGTACATTTCTCATTGTGTGGCCTACCGTGACATTTAACTGCATAGACCAGGCTATCCTGAGTATCTTTTCTTTCCCAATCTCAAAATTTTTCAAATTGTATCACTCTGTATTCATGGTTAAGATAAGAGCAAAAAATATACATTATCAGGACACAGAATACAGAGATGAGAATTATTTATTTATTTACTTATTTATTCATTTATTTACTATTTGTTTATTTATTTATTTTATGTGGTATGTGTACAGATGTCTCACCCTTTAGCCTAACCCGTTCCCAAATAGCTAAGAAGACAAGGAAATCTTCAGAATTTTGGCAGGCTCTGATTTCCAACTTGATGGAACCATGACCTACAGTTATTATTACTAGGGAATTAAATATTCTAAATTATCAATATTTTGAGAAAGAACTAGGGAGTCTTTTAGGTGAGAAAATACATATCAAACCATTATTTGTATATATCCCTATTTATTCATTTGAGTGTGTACGTATGTATGTGTCTACATGTCCCACTCTATAGCCTTCTGTGGCATTGAACTACATAAGTCAGGCTGTCCTGAGAATCCTTTCCTTCATGTTCTCGCAATTTTCTGAATTGTGTCATTCTGTATTCTTTCTAAAGATAAGATAATAGAATATAAGAGTACAGGATAGAGAACTATTTTCTCATTTATTGATTTATTGATTTATAGATTTTATGTGGTATGTGTTCTTTATTTCACCATTGTGCCTACCCTGTTGGCAAATAACCATGAAGCCTGGGTTATCTGCAGAATCGTGGTAGTCTCAAATTTCAAGTTGCTGGAATCATGACCTACACTTATTATTGGTTGGGAATAAAATAATCTAAATCATCTAAATTTTGAGAAGGAACCAGGAAACTTTTTAGGTGAGAAAATATCTCTTAAACAGTTATTTGTATATACCCATATTTATTTATTTATGTGTGTATGTATGTGTTTCTACATGTCCCACTCTTTAGCCTACTGTGCCATTGAACTACAAATTCCAGGCTTTCCTGAGAATCTTTTCATTCCCATCCTCACTAATTTCAGAATTGTATCATTCTGTATTCTTCCTACAGATAAGAAATAAGGAATATACATTATCAGCAGTCAGAGTCGGGGAAAGGGAACTTTTCCTTTACTTACTTACTACTTTATTTATATATTTATTTAATTTTTTTATTTATTTACTTATTTATATTTATTTATTGAATGCGGTATGTGTGCAGATGTCTCACTCTTTAGCCTACCCAGTTCCCAAACAGCTAAGAAGACAAGGATATCTTCAGAATCCTGGCAGGCTCCTACTTCCAATTGTTGGAATCCTGAGCTACACTTAATATCTCTTTAGACTAAAATAATCTAAATATAAGAAAGGACCAGGGAACCCTCTGGGTGAAATAATATCTCTTAAGCTATTATTTGTATATATCCATATTTATTTGTTTGTGTGTGTATGCATGGGCTGTGTCTACAGGTCTCAATATATAGCCTACTGTGTCTTTGAAATAGATAGACCAGGCTGTCCTGAGAATCCTTTCTCTCCCAACCACATAATTTTTCAAATTGTATCACTCTATATTCTTGGATAAGATAGAACAAAAGAATATGCATTATCAGGACACAGAATACAGGGATGGGAATTATTTGTTTATTTATTTATTTTTGTATTCATTTTATGTGGTATTTGTGCTTTATCTTAAGCTTTAGCCTATCCTGTTATCATATACCTAAGAAGCCTAGGTTATCCTAGTAATGCTGGCAGATTGGGATTTCCAACTTGTTGGAATCATAACCTACACTTATTATTACTAGGGAATTAAATATTCTAAATTATTTAATTTTTGATAAAGAACCAGGTAACCTTTTGGGTGAGAAAATATCTCTTAAACAATTATTTGTATACACCCCTATTTATGTATTTGTGTGTTTATGTAAGTATGTCCCACTCTGGAGACTTCTGTGGCAATTGAACTGCATAACCCAGGATGTCCTGAGAATCCGTTCCTTCGCGTTCTCAAAATTTTGTGAACTGTATCATTCTGTTGTTGGGACAGAACTCCCAGTCGGAAGGCGACCTGACTCAGAACACCACACTGACAACGAGATCGATGCAAACAGCAAGAGGTTTAATTCACCAGCATGCAAGGGCCGCTCCATATGGGGATGAAGGAGGCGACCCCAAGCACAAAAGGCACAGACGTTTATACAATTTTTTGTAGGGAGGTGTTGAAGTAGTGAGGTGTTACCAAAAAATTGGCTTATACACTTAACTTTTAAACTCATTAGTGCAAGTTTAGGCATGAAGGGAATGGGGCCAGGTTTGGTGGCGACGAGCATAGCAGCACATACTTATGGCTTTACCCGGAAACCTGGGGATGAGTGTGTTTCCTTGGAATTCCCAGGTTGGGGGGGCGTCCCAGTATCTGGCCTGGACACACACGTCCTTTGCCTTTTTTGGGAATCCTTGGGTTGGGGTTAAGTGCATGATTCTGAGACTAGCTCATCACATTCTTGCTTGCCTAGGAAATTTCTTTCTGTCTAGAAAATTTCTTCTTCTACATTAACTCTTTCATTCCCCCATTCTCTTTTCTGGGAGCTTTTCAATCTTGAAATTAGAGCAGACTGTCTACCTCTTGGTCTCCATTTTGGGAGACCACGTGATATTGTCTCAAACCATAACCTGTACCAAGTTGATGTGTTCTCTAATGAAGGTAAGCAAGCGATTTAATATACAGGGGCCTATAGTGAGGGCAAGCAACAATAACACTAAGGGTTCTAACAAGGTGGAGATTAAAGTAGTGAGCCAGGGAGAACTATTAAACCAAGATTCAAACCATCCCTCGTCCGTTCCAATTGTCTTCTCTGGTTTTCCAGATTCTCTCTGACCTTAGCTAAGGAATTTTTTTATAATGCCCGTATTATTAATGTAATAACAACATTCTTCACCTAATGCGGCATGAAGTCCTCCTCTTTGTAGAAAGAGTAGATCTAGACCACTCCTATTCTTTAACACCACTTCTGCCAGTGAGTTAAGGGAGGTTTCCAATCGTCCTAAAGAATCTTCTAAGTACTGTATGTCCTGGTTAATAGCACTGTGTAGAGCCTGTATCTGGGCTGTCTGTGTCCCTAGAGCTGCAGTCCCCAGTCTGGTCCCTGCCAGCCCCAAGAGGGCTGCTACTGTCACTGCTATAACCACCTCCCTTTTTGTTCTCTCTGTTCTATCTATAGAATGTTGGTATTGAGTCATGAATTCAGAGTTAGTATGATAGATTATTCTGGGCATCACCAGTACTGGGACGCAAGTGTCCTTTGTTGTAAGCACGACTGTCCCAGACACACAGGTCGTCAGACCAGTCTTATTACAGGCCCACAATGCCTCTGCTGTTACAGGGGGGTAGTACATCTCCTGGGTGGCCTGTATGGTCAAGCTATAGGAGCCAACAGGTCTGGAAGTGTTGGCATCCCCAATGCAATACCCCATTCCAGTTACAGGGAGAGTAAGTCGGAGTCAGGTAGAGTTCCAGACACAGGAGGTTGTTTTAGGAGTTGAGTTAGAGGGAGAAAGCATCTGCTTGGGACTTATGGCATAGGCCTCATAGTAGGGAAGGACCGTATCATAGCAAAGCCAGCAATCCCGGGTCAAATTGGCCTGGCTGGCGTTTAAGGTAAGGAAAACGGTCTGTAACATGGAGAAGAGCCCTGCAGGTCCGTCCCCTGCTTTGGGCATAAAGGTGGGATACCCTGAGGTCTCAGGAGGTTCCCTAGTCGGTCCAGAGTTTCTGGGTGAGCGTGCGGGAGTAGGTGTAAGCATGTTTGGGGTTGGGAACTGGAGGGATGCGTCCCTGAATACCTGGTTGGGGCCCATGACGGATACTATGGATTTAGTCTGTTTCCTTATCTGTACAAACCCTCCCCAGTCCTGTCCTGGTTCATTATATCTAAAGCCCCATTGTTTTCCTGAGAGCCATCTTGCATCACCTGGCTCCCGTATAGTGATGTTAAGTTTTTCGCAATATGTTCCAGGGCGCGGCTGCCCCTTCCATAAGGTGCAGCCATTGGGATATGGAGTAACAGAGATGAACCTGTCATTTCCTCTATCAGGCTTCACATTTCCCACAGTCTCACAGCCCCAATAGGCACAATAGTGATACCCAGGCTGTTTACAATATCCCTCCTCATCACAGGGCAACCATACCAAGGTATCACATTCAAACAAGGCAATATGGGTACCAGAGCGCACATAGAGGTGATGAACGTGACTGGTTGGTTTCCATGGCTTGGGATCTCCTGGATAACTTGCAGCAGTCTCCCGGAGGCCATCACTCGGCTTAGTGTCCATCTAAATGGCTGGTGGGAGCTACCCTGCTTGGCTACTGACCTGTAGGAGAGCATTAGCAAGGTTACAGTTATATACCAGTGAAAACGGAGGTGTACTGCTTTGGAAGGTGCCCTGGGTCTGGCGGCATGGAGAATTTTTGGCACCCATTACATGGTGTATCTGGTTAGCTGTTGTGGTCCGAGGTTGGTTTCCTGGCGATCTTGAGCTTCAGTGGGTTGCCTGTTGGGTGCACTTGCCAATTTGAGGTGGCTGAAGCATTTCCAGGGGGTGCCGGTTTTACGTGGGAAGCGTGGATCCAGGCTGTTATACCATCCACCTTAACAGCCGTGGGGGTGGTCAGGAGCACGATGTAGGGGCCCTTCCAACGTGGTTCCAATGAGTGCATCTGGTGGAAACGGACAAGGACTGAGTCTCCAATCTGGAACTGTTGGCTCCCTCCTAGAGTCCCAGGCTGATATGCAGCTGCCAGCTGTGTCCACAGGTCCTTCTGTACACAGCCTGTAGTCCTTTCAGCCTAAAGTATAGACTTTCATTGTTACCGGGAAGAAGGTTGGGGTCTCCTATCCTGGTTAGAGGGGCAGGAGCCCCATAAAGAATCTCAAAAGGGGTTAAGCCTAGCTGTTTGGAAGGGATATTTCTAACCCTGAAGAGTGCCAGAGGCAGAAGAGCCACCCAGTCTGACCCGCCAGTCTCCATGGACAATTTAGTCAAGGTCTCTTTTAAAGTTCTATTCATTCTTTCTACCTGTCCTGAGTTCTGGGGTCTATAAGCACAATGAAGTTTCCAATCATACCCCAAGTACCTAGCCAGTCCCTGACTTACCTGGGCAAGTAAAAAGCATATCTGCTATCAGTATAGATGTTTATTCTTTTATCCTTTCCCATTTCTAATGCCTTAGTCAAGGCTATCAATTCTGCTCTCTGGGCTGAGGTGCCTTCTGGCAGGGCTGACGCCCTATTATTTTCTGTTCATCCACCACCGCCACCCCGGACTTTCTTTCACCATTTTCTAGGAAGCTGCTCCCATCGGTGTACCACATCAACTCTGCATTTTGGAGGGGAGTGTCCTTCAAGTCTTTCCACCATCCGTGAGTTTCAGCCAAGACTTGCTGGCAGTTGTGCTCCAGAGGATCCAGATCAGGATCTGGCAGGACGGTGGCGGGATTTAGGCCTGTGGCAGGGGCGAAGGTGACCCTTTCATTATTTAAAAGCAAAGTCTGATACTGAGTCATTCTAGCATTAGACAACCATTTGTCTGGGGGCTGATGGATAACCCCTTCTACTGCATAAGGGGTGGTTATAGTCAAGTCCTGGCCCAACATGAGCTTGTCAGCGTTCTTGACCAGAACTGCCACCACAGCTATGATGCACAAACATGCTGGCCATCCAGCGTCGACTGGATCCAATTTCTTTGACAAGTAGGCCACTGGCCTTCTCCAGGGGCCCAGTTTCTGGGTTAGGACTCCCTTAGCGATTCCTTGATTCTCAGCTACGTACAGGTGGAAAGGCTTAGTCACGTCAGGCAGTCCCAAAGCTGGGGCGGTCATTAAGGCATTTTTGATTTTATCAAAAGCCATTTGTTGTTCAGTGTCCCAGATAAATGGTTCCTTTTCCTTGGTGAGAGCGTACAGAGGGGCTGCCATTTCCACAAATCCTGGAATCCAGAGGTGGCAAAATCTGGCCATCCCCAGGAATTCCCGGACTTGCTTAGGACTCTTGGGAGGTGGAATGTGGACTACTGTCTGTTTTCTAGCCTCTGTCAGCCATCGCTTTCTTCCCTCCAGCCAATATCCAAGGTAACTGACCTCTTTTTGGCAGAGCTGGGCCTTCTATGCTGATGCCCTGTACCCGAGGTTCCCAAGTTCTCTCAGCAGTCTCTGGGTTCCTCTGAGGCATGACTGTTCCTCAGGAGCCACAAGAAGCAGGTCATCCACGTACTGGATGAGCGTTACCTGTGGGTTGAGATCTTTGAAAATGGCCAAATCATGGTGTAGAGCCTCGTCGAAGATGGTGGGTGAGTTCTTGAACCCTTGAGGCAACCGCATCCAAGTGAGCTGTCCTGTTGTGCCAGCCTCTGGATCTCTCCACTCAAAGGTGAAAATGTCCTCGCTCCGTATGCTGAGGCGAAGGCAGAAAAAGGCATCCTTTAAATCAAGTACAGTGTACCAGGTTCTGTCTGGAGGGAGAGAACTCAGTAGGTTGTAGGGATTGGTCACAGTGGGATGGATTTCGGTCACCCGTCTGTTGACTTCTCGGAGGTCCTGCATCGGTCGGTAGTCATTAGTTCCTGGTTTCTGCACCGGCAGGAGTGGAGTGTTCCATGCAGATTGGCATTGCCGCAGAACCCCCAAGTCCAGCAGTCTCCGGATATGAGGCTTAATACTCTCATGAGCTTCCCGGCTCTGGACAGGGGGCTGGTTCCTGGCCTCTCCCAGGCCCGCCGTTTCCGCCCATGCCTGGGGAAACTTCTGCAACCACCATTCCAGGTCTTTGTTCCTGGGTCCCGGAGGCCCTTTTCCATCCCGTGCCGTGGCTCCCTCAGGTGAGAACAATATCTGTGCACCGATTTTTGAGAGTAGGTCTCTGCCCAGGAGTGGGTACGGACAGTCTGGGATGACTAAAAACGAGTGGGATACCCGGCCCACCTCCAGATCTACTGTTCTTTGGGTAGTCCATGAATATTGTTTGTTGCCCGTGGCTCCTTGGACCCAAGACTTCTTATTCTGTCTAGGTCCCTCATCCTGGAGCAAGACTGAATGTTGTGCTCCAGTGTCCACCAGGAACTGAGTTGGTTTCCCCTCCGCCTTTAAGGTTACCCTGGGTTCAGGGAGGGGGTCTGAACACTGACTCCCCTATTCACTGTCTTCTCCCAGGGTTAATGCTTGCACTGTCTTTGGAGGCCCCCAGCCTCTAGCTCCTTGGAGTTTCCTGGGGCATTCTCGGGCCCAATGTCCTCTTTCTTTGCAATATGCACATTGGTCCTTTCCCCAAGGTTGCCGCTTGTTGCTCAGTCCCTCCCTTTTGTCCTCTCTTCTAGTCTCCTGTACTACCGTGGCCATGATTTTAGTCATTTTCTTGTCCTGACGTATTTCCCGTTCCTTTTCTTTTCTCTCTTTCTCACTCTCTCTGTTATGATATGCTTTCTCTGCTACTTGCACTAAATCCCTCAGCGACTTGTCCTGTAATTCCTCTATCCTCTGTAGTTTCTTCCTGATGTCCTTAGTGGACTGGTAAATGAAGGCAACCATAACAGTGGCCGTGTGCTCAGGGGCCGTTGGGTCAAAGGGAGTAAACCGTCGGAAGGCCTCCATCAGCCTTTCCAAGAAGGCTAATGGGGACTCCTCTGGCCCTTGACTCACCTCTCTTACCTTTGCCAAATTGGTGGGGTGCTTTGCAGCCGCTTGGAGACCTGCCATTAGAGTTTGGCGGTAGACCATTAGTCACTCCCTACCTTCAGGCGTGTTGTAATCCCAATTGGGTCGGGTCAAGGGGGAGCCCAGCAGGCACTATGGAAGGTCTCCCATCTTCTCCCGGCACATGTTTCTGAGCTTCCAAGAGAACCTGTTGTCTTTCCTCTGTAGTAAGGAGTGCCTGTAAAAGTTGTGGTAATTCTCCCAAGTAGTTTGGTGAGAATAGAGAACAGACTCAATGAGAGAAATTAAAGCCTCAGGATTCTCAGAGAAGGAGGGATTCTGATTCCTCCAATTATAAAGATCAGCAGAGGAGAAGGGCCAATATTGTAGGGGCTAATGGCCCTGAGCATCAGGGGGCCCGTAGGTCCATAGGGGCAGGACTGTAGTATCCAGCCCCTCAGGGTCTGGCGTCACACCACGGTGGCTGCGAGTCCCGGCTGCCGGTCCCTGCTGGGCCATGGCATCCTGGTTGGCTGGAGCCGGTATTGGGTGCTGAATTTCAGCAAGTAGGGGTGCATAGGGGCCCCCCTAGGAGCGGGATTTTGGGGGGGTAAGGAGGAGGAGGAGTATCCATGTGAAAGAGATCCTGCCTGTCTGCCTATAAAGGTTCAGACTTGTTCTTAGGAGAAGGCTCTGTTAGTGATTTTACTGGGCAAATGGTCCACCGGGTTCCCTGGGGGGAAGAAAAGGGCAGACCCATGGCAGGGGAGACCGAGCCAGGTCTTCCCAGACAATGACATAAGAGACTTGGTCTGGATGTCCGTATGGTCCCTGTTGAAAAACCTTTTGTCTAACGGCCAATATCTGTTCCAAATAAAAGGAACCCTCTGGGGGTCACCCGTTCCCAAATGCTGGCCATTCTGATTGACAAAAGATCTGCCTTTTTCCCTTCTTAACTTCTACAGAGAGATTATGTCCCCTGGCCTTAACTTCAGACCAGTGATCCAGAATCAGGGATAGAGGAGTAGAGAGAGTCTGTTCCATGTTAAGGTCCGTCCAAGGAGAAAGAAAGTATTAGTCTAAGAACAGTTTTAAGAGTAGGATGAGGAGGGTAAAGAACACTGCCGAGCTAATGAGGCAGACCCGCCCAGGATATGATTGCCACGTGCATTCAATGGTCTTGGGCCCCGGTGGCAACTGAAGGCGTACTGCCTTGGGGTGGAGAGAGACTCAGTTCGATCCCTTCTCCCAATCGGAATCTGGGATGCCTTCCAGCTTTTTCAGTAGATTGTGACTCATGAATACCAAAGAAAACAAACCATACAGACACCAGACAAAAGATACCTAACAGGCTCACAAAAAACCTCACTGACTTACTGAGGGTCTTGAGGCGTCCCCCGAGACCCTGAACTGAGGTGTACCAGCACGTCTGCCCACCTCCTTGGTCGTCCAGAAGAGCCTAATTCCACTATACGCGATTTTGCTTGCACAAGTTCTCACTTTCAATACCCGGCGGCTGCCCAATTAAACAATCACCAGACACACAGAGAGACAAATAACTGACCTGCTTGAGCGATTCCTCCAACCTGCTGCGAGGGGGATCTCCAGAGTGGGGTCGTGAATCCCGGATGAGCGCCCAGATGTTGGGACAGAACTCCCACTCGGAAGGTGACCCAACTCAGAAGACCACACTGACAGCAAGATTGATGCAAACAGCAAGAGGTTTAATTCACCAGCATGCTAGGGCCGCTCCATACGGGAATGAAGGAGGCGACCCTGAGCACAAAAGGCACAGATTTTTATACAATATTTTATAGGGAGGTGATGAGGTAGTGAGGTGTTAGCAAATAATTGGCTTATACACTTAACTTTTAAACTCATTGGTGCAAGTTTAGGCACGAAAGGAATGGGAAGGCATTTGGTGGCGACGAGCATAGCAGCACTTACTCGCTGCTTTACACAGAAACCTGGGGAAGAGTGTGTTTCCTTGGAATTCCCAGGATGGGGATGAGTCCCGGTATCTGGCCTGGACACACACGTCCTTTGCTTTTTTGGGGAATCCGTGGTTTGGAATCCATGAAGTAGCATGATTCTGAGACTAGCACATCACATTCTTACTTGCCTAGGAAATTTCTTTCTGTCTAGAAAATTTCTTCTTCTACATTAACTCTTTCACTGTATTCTTTCTAAAGATAAGAAAAAAGGAATATACATTATGAGCACTCTGAGTACAGGATAAAGAACTATTTTCTTATTTACTTATTTATTTATTTTTTGTGGTATGTTTTGGAATCCACTGCCCACTCACACTCATTCACTCACTCAATTACACAGCTGCTGGCTGTGATGAAGAAAGGCAGGTTCCGGCCGTCCCCACCTCTGCCTCTATCCCCCTTAGACTTAGCACAGGATGGGGAGATTGTCAGAAGCAGATCTCAGTTTATTGGGGGGTAACATAGGACTCCTATAGACAAAGGCCACCAAGGCACGAAAGGGGCATCCAATTGTGTCACAAGGTCAACACAACCTTCAGGTTCCACAGGTGAAGTCTAATGTCAATCAGCACAGGAGGCAAGCCAATACCTGAAAGCCAATTAGGGCTCTCTGATGTGTGATCAGGTTATGCCCAATACACCAGTTCTCAGAGCCATCTTTAGTCCCATGTGCTGGGCCATGCCCTGGGGCAAATCCTGGGTGAGCCCAACAGTATGTGTGCTTTATTTCACCCTCTTGCCTAACCTGTTGGGAAATAACTAAGTAGTTTAGGCTATTTTCAGAATCCTGGCATTCTCAGACATCCAACTGGTGGAATCATAACCTACACTTATTATTACAAGGGAATAAAAAAATCTAAATTAATTAATATTGTGAAGGTACCAGGGAACCTTTTGGTGAAGAAATATCTCTGAAGCAATAGTTTGTATGTGCCCTTTTTATTTATTTATTTAGTTAATTTATTTATTATGTGTGTATGTATGTATGTGAACACATGTTCACAAGTGTCCATATGTGTCCCATAAACTACACTTTTTATTACAAAAGTAGGATAATTTAAGATCAATGGAATGTACATTATCAGGACACAGAATACAGGGATGAGAACTATTTCTTTATTTGTTCATTTATTTATTTATTTTATGTGGTATGTGTGCCTTTTCTTAAGCTTTAGCTTATCCTGTTGGCATCTAACTTAGAAGCCTAGGTTGTCTTCAGAATCCTAGCAGTCTCGGATTTCCAACTTGTTGTAAACATAAACTACACTTATTATTACTAGGGAATTAAATATTCTAAATTATCTACATTTTGAGAAAGAACCAGGGAACATTTTGGGTGAGGAAATAAGGATTAAATAATTATTTGTATATAGACCTATTCATTTATTTAAAGATAAGAAAAAAGGAATATACATTATGAGCACTCAGAATACAGGATAGAGAACTATTTTCTTTTTTTAACATTTTTATTATTATTTCTGCTCATACAAACTTAATAGTTACACCAGTTCCCTCCCTCGATCCTCCTCCCCCCAACCCCTCTGCTCTCCCTCCCCTCACCCATCCCTCCCCATCCCCCAGTGCCTCCCCCCCCAATCCCCGGAGAATCCTTTAATGTCTCAGACTTCCAGTTGATGGAATCATGATATACACTTATTATTAGTAGGGAAGAATAATCTAATTTATCTAAATTTTGAGAAGGAACAAGGGAAACTTTTAGGTGAGAAAATATCTCTTAAACAATTATTTGTATGTACCCTTATTTATTTAATTAGGTGTGTATGTATGTGAGTTTCTACATGTCCCACTCTTTAGCCTACTGTGCCATTGAACTACAAATCCCAGGCTGTTCTGAGAATCTTTTCATTCTCATTCTCACTATTTTCAGAGCAGTATCGTAATGTATTCTTACTATAGATAAGAAAAAACAATATGCATTATCAGCAGTCAGACTCCAGGGAGGAGAACTCTTCACTTAGTTACTACTTATTTATTTATTTATGCAGATGTCACACTCTTTAGCCTAACCTGTTCCCAAATAACTAAGAAGAAACTGATATCTTCAGAATCCTCGCAGGCTCTGACTTCCAATTGTTGCCATCCTAAGCTACTCTTGTTATCACTGTGGTATAAAATAATCTAAATTATCTAAATTTTGAGAAGGAACCAGGGATATTTTGGGGAAGAAAATATATATTAAACAATTATTTTCATATATCCATATTTATTTATTTCTGTGTGTGTGCTTTGTCTACAAGTCTCACTATGTAGCCTACTGTGACTTTTAACTAGATAGAACAGGCTGTCCTGAGAATCCTTTCTTTCCCAACCACACAATTTTTCAAATTGAATCAATCTGTATTCTTGGTTAAGATAAGAACAAAGGAACGTACATCATCAGAACACAGAATACAAGGATGAGAACTATTTATTTAATTTTTTATTCATTTATTCATTTACTTATTTATTTATTTAGTCATTTATATGTTTTATGTGGTACTTGTGCTTTATCTTAAGCTTTAGCCTATCCTGTTGGCATATAATTAAGTAGCCTAAGCTACCTTCAGAATCCTGGCAGTCTCAGATTTCCAAGTGGTTGGAATCATAACCTACACTTATTGTTACTAGGGAATTATTCTAAATTCTCTAAATTTTGAGAAAGAACCTCGGAATCTTTCACGGGTGAAAATACGTATTAAACAATTAGGTGTATATATCCCTATTTATTTATTTGGTTGTGTACATATGTATGTGTCTGCATATCTCATTCTGGAGCCTTTGGTGGCATTGAATTACATATCCCAGGCTGTCCTGAGAATCCTTTCCATCCGAATCTCACAATTTTGTGAGTTGTATCGTTTGTATTCTTTCTAAAGATAAGAAATAAGGAATATACATTATGAGCTCTCAGAGTACAGGATAGAGAACTATTTTCTTCTTATTTTTTATTTATTTATTTTATGTGGTATATGTGCTTTCTTTCACCCTTTTGCCTTCTGTTGGCAAATAATAAAGGAGCTCAGGCTATCTTCAGAATCATGGCTGTCTCAGACTTCCAGTTGGTGGGATCATGACCTACACTTATTATTAGTAGTTAACAAAATAATCTAAATCATCTAAATTTTGAGAAGTAACAAGGGAACCTTTTAGATGACAAAACATCTCTTAATCAGTTGTTTTTACATAACCATATTTATTTATTTTTGTGTGTATGTATGTTTCTTTCTACATGTCCCAATCTTTAGCCTACTATTGAACTACAAATCCCAGGCTGTCCTGAGAATCTTTTCATTCCCATCCTCACTATTTTCAGAGTAATATCATTCTGCATTCTTCCTAAAGATAAGGAAAAAGAATATACATTATCAGCAGTCAGAGTCTGGGGAAGAGAACTCTTCACTTACTTACTACTTATTTATGTATTTATGTGTGCAGATGTCTCACTCTTTAGCCTATCCTGTTCCCAAATAGCTAAGAAGACAAGGATATCTTCAGAATCCTGGCAGGCTCTGACTTCCAATTGTTGCCATCCTGAGCTACCCTTGTTATAACTATGGAATAAAATTATCTAAATTTTGAGAAGGAACCAGGGATATGTAGGGGGAGAAAATATCTCTTAAACTATTATTTGTATATATCCATATTTATTTATTTGTGTGTGTATGCATGTGCTCTGTGTACAGGTCTCACTCTGTACACAGCCTACTGTGACATTTATGTAGATAGGTCAGCGTGTCTTGAGAATCCTTTCTTTCCCAACCGCACAATTTTTCAAATTGTATCACATTGTATTCTTGGTTAAGGTAAGAACAAAGGAATATACATTATCAGGACACAGAATGCAGTCATGAGAACTATTTATTTATTTAATTATTTACTTACATATTTATTTATTTATTGAATCATTTATTTATTTTATATGGTATGTGTGCTTTATCTTAATCTTTAGCTTATCCTGTTGGCATATAACTAAGAAGCCTACTGTACCTTCAAAATCCTGGCAGTCTCAGTTTTCCAACTGGTTGGAATCATAACCAACACTTATTGTTACTAGGAATTAAATATTCTAAATTATGTACATTATGAGAAAGAACTAGGGAGTCTTTTAGGTGAGAAAATATGTATTAAACAATTATGTGTATATATCCCTATTTATTTATTTGGGTATATATGTTGTATGTGTCTACATGTCCCACTCTGGAGCATTCTGTGGCATCAACTACATAACCCAGGCTGTCCTGAGAATCCTTTCCCGCCCATTCTCACAATTTTGTGCATTGTATCATTCTGTATTCTTTCTAAAGATAAGAATAAAGGAATATACATTATGAGCTCTCAGAGTACAGGATAGAGAAATATTTTCTTATTTATTTATTTATTATTATTTATTTATTTATTTAATGTGGTATATGTGCTTTATTTGACCCTTTTGCCTTCTGTTTTCAAGTAACAAAGAAGCCTAGGCTATCTTCATAATCATGGCAGTCTCAGACTTCAAGTTGATGGAATCATGACTGAAACTTATTATTAGTAGGGAATAAAATAATCTAAATCATATAAATTCAAAGAAGGAACAAGGGAACCTTTTAGGTGAGAAAATATCTCTTAAACAGTTATTTTTACATCCCCATATTTATTTATTTATGTGTGTATGTATGTGTGTTTCTACATGTCCCACTCTTCAGCCTACTGTTCCATTGAACTACAAATCCCAGGCTGTTCTAAGAATCTTTTCATTCCCATGCTCACTATTTTCAGAGTAGTATCATTCTGTATTCTTCCTAAAGGTAAGGAAAAAGAATACACATTATCAGCAGTCAGCACCCGGGGAACAGAATTCTTCACTTGCTTACTACTTATTTATTTATTTATGTGTGCAGATGTCTCACCTTTAGCCTACCCTGTTCCCAAATAACTAAGAAGACAAGGATATCTTCAGAATCCTGGCAGGCTCTGACTTCCAATTGTTGGAATCCTAAGTTACCCCTGTTAGCACTATGGTATAAAATAATCTAAATTTTGAGAAGGGACCACGGAAATTTTGGGGGAGAAAATATCTCTTAAACAATTATTTGTATATATTCATATTTATTTATTTGTGTGTTTATGCATATGCTGTGTCTACAGGTCTCATTGTGTAGTCTACTGTGACTTTGAAATAGATAGACCAGGCTATCCTGAGAATTCTTTCTTTCCCAACCGCACCATTTTTCTAATTGGAAAACTCTATATTCTTGGTTAAGATAAGAAGAAAGGAATATTATCAGGATACAGAATACAGGGATAAGAACTATTTATGGGCTGGAGAGGTGGCTCAGGGGTTAAGCCTCTGCCTTGCAGGAGGAAGGTCCTGAGTTCGGATCCCAGATCCCACGTATAGACGCCAGGCGGAAGCAGGGGCGGCCTGCGCTTCTGGTCCTGGTAGGGCGGAGCCTGTGAATCCCGGGGCAGAAGGAGCTGGAGGCGTCCATGGTGGTTCCCGAATTCGTCCGTGGTTCTACACACATGCACACACACACACACACACACACACACACACACGCACAATTGAATAAATAATAATAAAAAAATTAAAAAAAAAAGAACTATTTATTTATTTCTTTATTTATTTCCTTATTTATTTACTTAGTCATTTATTTACTTTGTGGTATGTATGCTTTATCTAAAACTTTAGCCTGTCTTGTTGACATATAACTAAAAAGCCTAGGCTATCTTCAGAATCCTGGCAGTTTCAGATTTCCAACAAGTTGGAATCATAATCTACACTTTTGTTACTTGGGAATTAAATATTCTAAATTATCTATATTTTGAGATAGAACCAGGGATTTTTTATGTGAGAAAATAAGTATTAAACAATTATTTGTATATATCCCTATTTATTTATTTGGGTGTGTATGTTGTATGTGTCTACGTTTCCCACTCTGGAGCGTTTTGTGGCATTCAACTATATAACCCATGCTGTCCTGACAATCCTTTCCCGCCCATTCTCACAATTTTGTGCATTGTATCATTCTGTATTCTTTCTAAAGATAAGGAAAAAGGAATATACATTATGAGCTCTCAGAGTACAGGATAGAGAACTATTTTCTTATTTATTTATTTAATTATATTTTTATTTTATGCGGTATATGTGCTTTATTTCACCCTTTTGCCTTCTGTTGGTAAATAACCAAGAAGCCCAGGCTATCTTCAGAATCATGGCAGTCTTAGACTTCCAGTTGGTGGAATCATGTCCTACACTTATTAATAGCAGGGAACCAAATAATCTAAATCCTCTAAATTTTGAGAAGGAACAAGGGAACCTTTTAGGTGAGAAAATATGTCTTAAACAGTTGTTTGTATATACCCTTATTTACTTATTTATGCCTAAATGTATGTGTGTTTCTATGTGTTCCACTCTTTAGCCTTCTGTTCCATTCAACTACAAATCTCTGGCTGTCCTGAGAATATTTTCATTCCCATCATCACTATTTCAGTGTAGTATCATTCTGTATTCTTCCTAAAGATAAGAAAAAAGTATATGCATTATCAGCAGTCAGAGTCTGGGGAAGAGAATGCTTCACTTACTAACTACTTATTGATTTACCTGTGCAGATGTCTCAATCTTTAGCCTACCCTGTTCCCAATAACTAAGAAGACACTATGGAATAAAATAATATAAATTATCTAAATTTTTAAAAGGAACCAGGGAAATTTTGGGGGTAGAAAATATGTCTTAAGGAATTATTTGTATGTATTCATATGTTTTTATTTGTGTGTGTATGTATGTGCTGTGTCTACAGTTCTCACTCTGTAGCCTACTGTGACTTTGAACTACATTTTCCAGGATGTCCTGAGAATCCTTTCTTTCCTAACCACACAATTTTTCCAATTTTATAACTCTGTATTCTTGGTTAAGATAAGAACAAAGGAATATACATTATCGGGACATACAGTACAGGGACTAGAACTATTTATATATATATATATATATATATATATATATATATATATATATATATTTTATGGGGTATTTGTCCTTTATTTCACCCTTTTGCCTACCCTTTTGGCAAATAACTAATAAGCCTAGGCTATCTTCAGAATCCTGGCTGTCTCAGACTTCCAACTGGTGGAATCATAACCTACACTTTTTATAACTGGGGAATAAAATAATCTAAATGACCTAATTTTTGGCAAGGAACCAGGGAACCTGTTAGTTGAGAAAATATCTCTTAAACAGTTATTTTTATGTACCCATATTTATTTATGTATGTATGTATGTATGTTTCAACATGTCCCACTCTTTAGCCTATTGTGACATTGACCTACATAGCCCAGGGTGTCCTGGGTATCCTTTGATTCCCATCCTCACAATTTTCTGAATTGTATAATTCTGTATTCTTCCTAAAGATAAGAAAAAACAAATGTACATTATCAGCAGTAATAGTCCAGAGAAGAGAACTATTTACTTTCTTATTTACATACTTATTTTATTATGTATTTATTTATTTGTTTATTTGTTTATTTATTTGTTTATTTATTTACTTATTTATTTATTCATTTGTTTGTTTGTTTGTTTGTTTGTTTATTATGTCATGTGGTGTGTGTGCTGATGTCTCACATGTTAGTGTACCCTGTTCCCAAAGAGAAAAGAAAATTAGGATATGTTTAGAATTCAGGCAGTTTCAGACTTGCAATTGTTGGAATCTTAACCTACCCTTATTATCACTATGGAATAAAATTTTCTAAATTATCTAAATTTTGAGAAGAAACCAGGGAACCTTTTGGGTGAGAAAGTATCTCTTAAACAAATATTTGTATATATCCATATTTATTTATTTATTTATTTTTTGTGTATCCATGTGTTGTGTCTAGAGGTCTCGCTCTGTAGCCTACTGTGACTTTTTACTACATAGACCAGGCTCTCTGAGAATCCTTTCTTTCCTAACCGAACAATTTTTTGAATTGTATCATTCTGTATTCTTGGTTAAGATAAGGAAAATGGAATACACATTATCAGGACATGCAATACAGAAATGAGAACTATTTATTTATTTATTCATTCATTCATTCATTCAATTTATGTTTTATGTGTGCTTTATTGTACGCTTTAGCCTACCCTGTTGGCAAATATCTTAGAAGCCTAGGCTAAACTCAGAAGCTTGGCAGTCTGAGATTTCCAACTGGTTGGAATCATAACTTACACTTATTATTACTAGGAAATAAAACATTCTAAATTATCTAAATTTTGTAAAGGAACCATGGAATCTTTTAGGTGAGAAAATATGTTTTTAAAAATTATTTGTATATATCCCTATTTCTTTATTTGGGTTTACGGGTATGTATGTGTCTACACTTCCCACTGTGTAGCCAACTGTGAAATTGCACTACATAACTCAGGTATCCTGAGAATCCTTTCATAACAATTCTGACAATTTTGCAAATTGTATCATTCTGTATCTTCCTAAATGTAAGAAAAAAACAATAAACAGTATGAGAACTGAGTACAGGGAAATGAACTATTTTCTCATTTACTTATTTGTTTATTTATTTATTTGTGTGTGTATTTAATTACTTCTTCATTTATTTATTTATTTATTTATTTGTTTGTTTGTTTGTTATTGTATTTACTTATTTTTAGGTGCTATGTGTGCTTTATTTCACACTTTTGCCTACCCTGTTGGCAAATAATAAGAAGCCTAGACTGTCTTCAGAATCCAGGCAGTCTCAGACTACTAATTGTTAGAATCCTAACCTTTGTTTATTATCACTGTGGAATAAAATAATCTAAATTATCTGTATTTTGAGAAGGAACCAAGGAAACTTTTGGGTGAGAAAACATCTCTTAAACAATTAGTTTTGTATGTCCATGTTTATTAATTTGTGTGTTTATGCATGTGCTGTGTCTACAGGTCTCACTGTGTAGCCTACTATGAGTATGAAGTACATAGACCAGACTGTCTTGAGAATCCTTTCTTTCCCTACTGCACCACTTTTTGCATTGTATCACTCTGTATACCCATATTTATTTAATTTTTGTGTGTATGTATGTGTGTTTCTACATGTCCCACTCTTTAGCCTACTGTGTCATTGAACTATATAGCCAGGGCTGTCCTGAGAATCTTTTCATTTGCATACTCATTATTTTCAGAATTGTATCATTCTGTATTGTTCCTAAAGATAAGAAAAAAGGGTGTACATTATCAGCAGTCAGAAAAAGGGAAAGAGAACTATTTATTAATTTATTTATTATGTATTATTTTATTATTAATTAATTATATATTTCACGTGGTATGTGTGCAGATGTCTCACCCTTTAGCCCACCCTGTTCCCAAATGGCTAAGAAGCCTAGGATATCTTCAGAATCAAGGCAGTCTCTGACTTCAAAATGTTGAATCCTAAGCTACCCTTATTATCACTACAGAATAAAGTAATCTAAATTATCTAAATATATATATACATTATCAGGACACAGAGTACAGGAAAGAGAACTATTTATTTATTTATTTATTTTATGTGGTATGTGTCCTTTATTTCACCCTCTTGCCTACCCTTTTGGCAAATAACTAATAAGCCTAGGCTATCTTCAGAATTATGGCAGTCTCAGACTTCCAATTGTTGGAATCATAGCCTACACTCATTATTATTAGGGAATAAAGTAATTTAAATCACCTAAATTTTGAGAAGGAGCCAAGGAATCTTTTAGGTGAGAAAATATCTCTTAAACAATTATTTGCATGCATCCATTTTTTTGTGTGTGTATATACATGTGCTGTGTCTTCAGGTCTCACTCTGTAGCTTACTGTGACTTAGAACTACATAGACCAGGCTGTCCTGAGAATTGTTTCTTTCCCAACCGCACAATTTTTCCAATTGTATCACACTATATTCTTGATTAAGATAAGAACAAAGGAATATACATTATCAGGACACAGAGTACAATATAAGGACTATTTATTTATTAGTTTGGTTGTTGGTTATTTATTTATTTATTTATTTATTTATTTATTTATTTATTTATTTAATGTGGTATATGTGCTTTATCTAAAGCTTTAGCCTACCCTGTTGGAAAATAACTAAGAAGCCTAGGATACCTACAGTCTCACACTTCCAATTGTTGGAATCACAACCTTCACTTATTGTTACTAGGGAATAAAATAATCTAAATCATCCAAATTTTGAGAAAGAACTAGGGAACCTTTTAGGTAAGAAAATATGCATGAAATGTTTTTATATATCTATATTTATTTATTTGGGTGTCTAAGTATGTATGTGTGTACAGGTCCCACTCTGGAGCCTATTGTGTCATTGAACTACATAGCCAGGGCTATCTTGAGAATCTTTTCATTTGCATACTCATTATTTTCAGAATTGTATCATTCTGTATTGTTCCTAAAGATAAGAAAAAAGAATGTACATTATCAGCAGTCAGAATAAGGGTAAGAGAACTATTTATTTATTTATTTATCATGTATTATTTCATTATTAATTAATTATTTATTTATACCCTGTTCCCAAATGGCTAAGAAGCTTAGCATATCTCCAGAATCATGGCAGTCTCTGACTTTCAAATGTTGAATCCTAAGGTACCCTTATTATCACTATGGAATAAATAATCTAAATGATCTAAATATACATATATATTATCAGACACAGAGTACAGGGACTAGAACTATTTATATATATATATATATATATATATATATATTTATTTATTTATTTTATGTGGTATGTGTGCTTTATTTCACCCTCTTGCCTACCCTTTTGGCAAATAACTAATAAGCCTAGGCTATCTTCAGAATTCTGGCAGTCTCAGACTTCCAATTGTTGGAATCATAACCTACACTTTTTATAACTGAGGAATAAAATAATCTAAATCATCTAAATTTTGGGAAGGAAGCAGGGAACCTTTTAGGTGAGAAAGTATCTCTTAAACAGTTATTTGTATGGACCCATATTCATTTATTTATGTGTGTATGTATGTGTGTTTCAACATGTCCCACACCTGCACACATACCACGTAAAATAAATAATTAATTAATAATAAAATAATACAAAATAAATAAATAAATAAATAGATAGATAGATAGTTCTCTTACCCTTATTCTGATTGCTGATAATGTACTGACTGCTGATAATGTACATTCTTTTTCTTATCTTTAGGAACAATACAGCCTTTTGTGCCATTGACCTACATAGCCCAAGTTGGCCTGAGTATCCTCTGATTCCTGTTGGGCCTCTTTACCAGGCCTGAGGTCTGCTGGAACTTCCTGAGCCTGGCTAGAGTTTCAGGACCTGACTTTAGGTTTCGAATTAATCTCATCTCCACAGGAAAGTTTCTTTTCCCTGGGATGATGTCACACCTATTCAATCACCTTCTAGTCACTTAATCACTTCCTATTGGTTACCCCATAATCATACCACCCTTCACCCTTCCCTCCATTGCACAATCTATGTAATTCACCCCTCTGTTTAATAAAGTTGAGTTCCTGCTTTGACAAACCTCCCGGCTCCATTGTATTCATTGTGTCGTGACACTCATCACATGTTCAGCCCCACAGGTCACCAGGCTGGTCCGGTAGTCCCTAGATGCACTACCTGCAGTGGCCCCTGAGTCCTGCAGACTGGTGCCCCGTGTGAGGCGGTCTCAACTCCCTGTCGGACAAGTCAATCTTCGGGTGAGTGTACCCTCATAAATTATGGGGCAGTCCTCGCAAGGGCTGATCCAGCCCTGGACTCCCTACGAGTGCTTTTAAAAAGCCGAGGTTTGAACCTCACAGATAACCAAGCACAGCAATCATGGTCCTGCTTGCTCAAGGTGGCCCCATGGCTACCTGAGAGCAATTTATTTGATTGGAACACTTGGGACCGGATAGAGAAGTCGATTCTAAAGGCCCAAAAACAGAAGGGGGAAATTCCCCCTTTGGGGGTCCTACCCACCATAGGTGCCCTCAAGAGCTGTTTTCCCCCACGGCCTCCTAAGGAGAAAAGGGAAACTGGGGCGGAGGGGCGTAATAGACCAGGAGATGAAGTGAAACCACCCCCCCCCCCCGTGAGAGCCCGAGCCCTGCTAACCCAACTGCCATCAATCACTCTCCCCCTGATTCCTTTGCTCTCGCGACCTCTCGATCACCTCCCACAAATCCCTTTCTATCCCTTTCTGCTCCTCCCCCATATCCTCCCTCAGAGCCAACTAAGCTTTTCCCAGTTAACATTGCACTGGGGGAAATCGCCCTGCAGCATGGTACCCTTGGACAGCTACTGAGATCAAAGAGTTAAAAGAGACTGTAGCCGAAGATGGGCCCAACTCCCCTTGAGCAGAGACCATCCTTCGAGGGCTTGTTCATCAGCCCTGCACAACCCAAGACTGGACGTACTTAGCTAAAGCCGTCCTCCCTGGGGCACTCTTTATCAAGTGCAGTGCCTTTTTTCAAGATGAATGTAGAACTCAGGGATAGAGGAATCAGGAGGCCAACCCAGTGATCTCCATCACCTATGGTATCCTTGCTGGGTTTGAGGCCCAATATTCTACCGGGGCTCAACAGGCAGCTATCCCTGACTCCTATAGAGACCAAGTGAGGACTGCAGGCACTAATGCCTGGAAAAGGCTAGATGATGGCCCAACTGAGTCCCCCATTTCTGGATTGTTCCAGAGACCAAATGAGGACTTCGCCTCTTTCATTGAGGGGGTCAAGAAAAGCCTAGCCCTCAAGGTCCCCCCAGGGCCTATACGAGAGCAGTTTGAAAGATCTCTAGTCTGGGAAGGTATGAATCAGGATCACAAGCTGGCCTGTGCAGGCCTTAAGGATAAAAATATGGCTAGGTGGATTGTAGCCACTAGGGACATAGGCACTACTTCCTACACTGCCTGGGCCAATGCTAGGGCCATGGTTACGGCTTTGCACTCAGCCAGAGAAGCTGGCAGGCAGGAATCAATTGACACCCTAGTGTGTGCCCTCCAGCAAGTTCTCCCTGGAAAAGGGGAATGAAACTGCTTTGGCTTTGGGCGAGAGGGTCACTTTAGAAGGGAGTGCCCATTTAAGGCTAAAGCCCCGCTGGGGGAGGGTCCTCGGACCCCCTGCCCGAGATGTAGAAAGGGATTTCACTGGGCTAAAAACTGCAGATCTAAAGTGGATGTTCGAGGGAAGCCTTTAAACTCACTCCGGGGCCGTTCCCAGCCCCGTTAAATAAAGGGAAGAGAGCTATCAGAGCTCTCTTGGACTGACTTAGCTAAAGCCGTCCTCTGTGGACTGTGCCTCTAGTCCCGGGGCTGAGACCTAAGCTGTCCTTCACCATTGGCGAAAAGAGTTTCAAGTTCCTCATTGACACAGGGGCTGACCATGCAGTCATAAGAAAAGAGGAAGTGCCTTCAGCCTGGCAGCTGATCCCAGGCTCTGCATTACTAGGAGTGGGTAAACAGTCTACCTCCTGGGAGACTATTGATTACCAGCCTTGGTCTGATCCGGACAGGAACCATGGAGAGGTGTGCCCCCTAGTGGTATCTGGCCTTACCGCTAATCTTCTGGGCCAGGATATTCTTGGAGAAGCTGAGGCCTACATTACAACTGACCATAAGGGCTTTTATGAGGATGTACTTGATCATGAAGAATATGAACAACAGTTTGAGGCCGGTAGGGCTAGTCACCCAAATTAGAGGGATGACCCTTATTTTGAGCACCTAAGGCAGAATCATCCTCTGGTTCACCACCAATCATAAAAGTCACTGCTCACCCCCTGGTCCCTAAAATTCAATGGACACCAGGAGACCCTATATGGGTTGAGCAGTGGCCACTACCTGCCCTCAAATTACAACATCTTCATATACTGATAGAACAACAATTGTCTTTGTGACATGTACGACCATCTACTAGTCCCTGGAATTCCCCTGTTTTTGTTATTAAGAAGGCCAATGGCTCATGGAGACTTTTACATGACTTAAGAAAAATAAATGAAAGGATGATTCCTTTTGGGACCCCTCAAAAGGGTCTGCCCTGGATTCCAGCTATTTCCAAAGATTATTATTTGACTATTATTGACATTAAAGATTGTTTTTTCTCCATTCCCTTGCATCCAGAATATGCAGAAAAATTTGCATTCCCTGTTCCCTCTGTTAACCTCAGGGGGCCAGATTTAAGATAGTAATGGACTGTCCTGCCTCAGGGAATGGCCAATAGCCCTCCAATCTGTCAGTATTTTATGTCACAAGTTTTTTTAACCTTGCTTAACCGCCCTAACATTTTATTTTACATTTATATGGATGATATAATTTTGGGGGCTCCCTCCCCCGCCAGTCTCCAAAAAATTACTAATGAGTGCCTTGCGATCTTGGAGGCCAACAAGTTTAGGGTGGTTCCTGATAAGATTCAGACTGTCCCTCCTTTTAAGATCCTGGGCTCTGTGCTGTCCCTTGATACGGTATCCCCTGTTAAGCCTCAGTTACATATTAAAGATTCTTATACACTGCCTCAACTCCAAAAAAATCCTGGGAGAAATTAACTGGATGAGATCATGTATACCTATTACCACTGAGGAACTGTCTCCCCTATTTGATCTTTTGAAGGGCTTGGATCTCTCCTCCCAGGTGACCCTCATGCCCTATCATCATCAAATTTTTCACAAAATTCAACAAGCAATAGATCATTCTACCTTAAAGAGATATGATCCTGGCCTTCCCATGATCCTTTACCTTTTCTTCTGGGGAGATATTATGTACTGCTATGTTGGCACAAGGAGGTGACCCCCTTCAATAGATCCACCTCTCTGTTGGGGGAGGCCCTAGAGTTTATTCTATGATCAAGTTGCCGACTGTATTATCAAAGGCAGAGATGCTTGCACCCAGTTATTTGGGCTGGAACCTAACCTTCTTCTTGTTCTCTTTAAGCTGTCAGACTTTACCTGACTTCAGAGAAATAATGACAGGGTTGCTTTAGCCCTTGAAGGATACTTAGGAAAGATTGATTGCCATTATGGCCCTCATAAATGGATGAGCCCATTTTTAAGACTAGATTGGAGACCCCTTAGGCTCTTCCTCCCTCAACCTGATCCTAATTTTCTTACTGTATTTACCGATGGGGGGGCGCCTAGGAGCCTCCTTGGTGGCTTTTCCCCCTCATAAGAAGGGGCAACCATTGTTCCCCCTTAAGAAGGTCACCCATGAGGTTGAGGGTTTGGCAATAGATCAATGGAGTTTGGCACAATTTAAAGAATTGTTTGTGGTGGTATTAGCACTGAGCACTCTACCTGAGCCTTTTAATCTGTTTTCTGATAGCCTTTATGTTGTTAACCTACTGCCTAATCTAGTTGATGCTTATATTAAATCAGATTCAAACCCTATAACTCCATTGATGCTACAGGCACAATTATTACTCAAACAAAGACTTAATCCCATCTTCATCCAACACCTTCGGGCTCACCAAAATCTGCCTGGGTTTCTATCTGAAGGAAGTGCCCTGACAGATAAGATGGCATCTGCTTTAACTTTTCAAGATGTGGCCAGTTTACATGAGTTAATCCAAATTAACTGGAGAGGCCTCCATCACAAATATCCTTTGGTGCCCATCAAAGATCTTAAAAAGATCATCCACACTTGCAAGTCCTGCCAACCCTTTCTTCAACTCTCTCTTTTACAAAAGATGGGAGTTAACCCCCATGGATTACAACCTAACAACCTATGGCAAACAGATGTTACTCATTAACCTCCATTTGGTAAACTTAAATATATCTTTCTCACTATTGATACATTCTCTCATGCCTGCTGGGCTATGGCATATGCAGGGGAAAAATCTAAACAAGCTGTCAGTCATATGTTACAATGCTTCGCTGTCCTTGGTTTGCCTGATCAACTTAAAACAGATAATGGCCCTTGCTTTATTAGTAAGGCCTTTTCCAAATTTCTCCAGACCTGGCGTATTACCCACTCCACTGCCATCCCTTATAACCCTCAGGGACAGGCAATCATAGAACGTTAAAATCAAACTCTTAAGGCCCAATTACAAAAACATAAGGCAGAGTCTCTTCCCCCCCATGATCAGCTGAAGAAGGCTTTGTTATTGCTTAATATTTTAAATTTGACAAAAACGGATTTAGAAACACCATTTCAGAGGCACTGGACTTCTAAGATCTCATACAAATCCATCCAGGTTTGCTGGAAGGACCCCCTTACCGGGGGATGGAGGACTCCAGACGCCCTCATCACTGTGGGGAGAGGATTTGGATGTGTGTTCCCCCAAAGTGAAAAAAGGCCTATCTGGGTCCCTGCTCAGGACATCAAATACCTTCCTCCATTGGCGGAGGGAGAGGATAAAAACGTTCCCAGGGAGTCGTCTCCCCCTGATGATTTTCTTTCTCCTCTCTCCACAGAGAAGCATGAAGATTCCATTGATCTTACTCTACCTAACCGTGATCTTCTGGCCGTCGAGAGGAGGATTCAGAGATCTACATGAGGCCTGAATCATCATTGAAGGACAGATGGATAAACCCTGCGACTGCAAAGGGGGGTCCTTCAATATCCTCCCTACGACGGGATTCTCTCTAGCACTGTGGACTCTGTGCAAAAAATAGCAGGGAGTTTCACTCCTAAACGGGAGACTAGATTGGGAGAACAACAATGGGTATGTTGGAAAAAGCCCACTATAATTAAACCAGTTGATGGGCAACCCTGACCCTGCCCTCCTGGGGCACATAAAACCACCTATGAAACTGTTCATGCGGTCTGCTGTTACCAAGCCTCTCAATGCCAACTAGGTAATAAGACATTTGGATTGCAATGAGAAATGGGGTTCAGGGACCCCTCACCACCAGTACATTCATGACCAAACAAGCCCAATGCCTGGATATTCTGGGAGGACAAGACATGTGCTGGGAACTTACAGCCCCATTGGGAGTGTGCAATGGAAGGGGAGTTCAGGACCAGTTGGCAAAGGTAATAGTTGAAGATAAGCTTGAGGAGATAGCCCGTGCCCTTCACCCACGCCTTTGATATCATCCCCTTGCTTTCCCAGAATGGAAGGGGGACTTGCTCCTAGACCCTCCCACGGAAGCTCTTTTAGAACTTGCTTTTAATCTTCTGAATACTTCTGCTCCTTCCATAGCTGAGGATTGTTGGATTTGTCTTGCACAGGGATGCCCATGTCCTCTAGCTCTTCCGGTACCCTATAATGGGACCCTAAATTATACTACTGAGAGATGCAGCTTCTTCCAACCCCTCTCATTACAGCTTATGCATGCAGAAGCCAATCACCCCTATTGCCTGGAGGCTCTTACTGGTCCTAAGGATGCTACAGGCATTAATCTTGGTTATGCTGACTCTTCCCTTTGTCCCACCAATTCAACCATCAAGTACCCGACCTCCCCAGTGTGCCCCCCGCCTGGACATGTTTTTGTCTGTGGCTTTAGTGAAGCCCACCGATTGCTCCCAGCCAATTGGACAGGATTTTGTGTATTAGCAATTTTGACCCCTGACATTGATTACATTAAGGGAGATGAACCAGTCCCTGTCCCCACATTTGATTCCATTTGCCAGTCAACCTAAGAGTGCTGTACAAATGAGACACATTTTGGTGGGCATCGGAATTGCGGCAAGGGTGACCACGGGTACTGCAGGTCTGGGCACCTCGATAGGCCTTTAACAACAGTTGTCACAGAGGCTTATTGATGATGTCCAGAAGGTATCTGAGACTGTCATTGAGCTCCAGGACCAATTGGACTCCCTTGCCGATGTGGTCTTACAAAACCGACGGGGCCTAGATTTATTGACTGCCAAGGAGGGAGGAATTTGTCTTTTTTTTACAGGGAAAATGCTGTTTTTATGCTAACAGATCAAGATTCGTACGGGACAAGATAAAGAAACTACAGGAGGACCTGGATCAGCGAAGGAAAGAGCTCCAGGGACACCCTTTTTGGTCCTCCTTTGGTGGCCTCCTCCCATACCTTACTCCCCTCTTGGGTCCCGTGTCCATGATACTTCTCCTTGTGGCCATTGGGCCTTGTGTGATTAATGCTCTTACTCACTTTATTAAAAGACAGATTGAAACTATCCAGGTTCACCAGGTCCACATCAACTATCAGATGCTCGCTGCTCAGGAGTCCAGCTCTGAACATTTGGCCTTAGAGCCATTTGATGACTCCCTGTGACCATTAAACCCCCCCAAGTCTGGCTTAGCCAGGCGATAAGCAAGGGCTGGTGGCCAGAGATGGGTAAGTGAGGGCCCAGCCAGAGATCAACTTAAGACAGGACTTGTAACACTCAAAGTTGCAAACTCCCATGATGGGTAAGACTCCGGATGGGGGCTCTCACACCTAAGACAGGCACAGTCACTCAAGGCCATACGGCCTGTTGGAACACAGGTAGCCCCTGGACCGTCTTTTAAAAAATCAGAAGGGTGGGGCTGGAGAGGTGGCTCAGCGGTTAAGCCTCTGCCTTGCACGTAGAAGGTCCTGAGTTTGGATCCTTGACCCCACGTATAGACGCCAGGCAGAAGCGGGGGGTGGCTTGCGTTTCTGGTCCTAGTAGGGTGGAGTAGTTCCCGAATTCGTCCGTGGTTCTACAAACACACATACATACACACACATATGCACACATGCATATGCACAATTGAATAAATAATAAAAAAATTAAAAAAAAAACAAAAAAAACAGAAGGTTGAGGTGTTGGGCCTCTTTACTAGGCCTGAGGCCTGCTGGAACTTCCTGAGCCTGGCTAGAGTTTCAGGACCTGACTTTATATTTCGAATCTCATTCTGACAATTTTGTGAATTGTATCATTCTGTATTCTTCCTAAAGGTAAGAAAAAAACAATAAACAGTATGAGCACTGATTACAGTGAACTATTTTCTCATTTACTTAATTGTTTGTTTATTTATTTGTGTGTGTATTTAATTACTTCTTCATTTATTTATTTATTTACTTATTTATTTGTTTGTTTGTTATTGTATTTACTTATTTTTACGTGCTATGTGTGCTTTATTTCACACTTTTGCCTACCCTGTTGGCAAATAACTAATAAGCCTAGGCTATTTCATACTCATAGTAGGCTACACAGGGAAACCTGTAGACCCAGTACATGCATACACACACAAATTAATAAATATGGACATACACAAATAATTGTTTAAGACATGTTTTCTCACCCAAAAGTTTCCCTGGTTCCTCCTCAAAATACAGATAATTTAGATTATTTTATTCCATAGTGATGATAAAGGAAGGTTTGGATTTTAACAATTAGTAGTCTGAGACTGCAAGGATTCTGAAGATAGCCTGGGTTCCTTACTTATTTGCCAACAGGGTAGTTCAAAGGGTGAAATAAAGCACACATAGCAAGTAAAAATAAATAAATAAATAAATACATAAATAAATACATAAACAAATAAGTAAAAGAGAAAATAGTTCTCTTTGTACTCAGTGCTCATAATGTTTACTGTTTTTTTTTCTATTTTTAGGAAGAATACAGAATGATACAATTCACAAAATTGTCAGAATTGTTATGAAAGGATTCTCAGAATGCCTGAGTTAGGTAGTGCAATTCTACAGTTGGCTACACAGTGAGAAGTGTAGATACAAACATACCCACACACCCAAAGAAAGAAATAGGGATATATACAAATAATTTTTGAAAACATATTTTCTCACCTAAAAGATTTCATGGTTCCTTCACAGAATTTAGACAATTTAGAATATTTTATTCCCTAGTGATAATAAGTGTAGGTTATGATTCCAACCAGTTGGAAATCTGAGACTCCCAGGATTCTGAGGTTAGTCTAGGCTTCTAAGATATATGCCAACAGGATAGGCTAAAGCGTACAATTAAGCACACATAACACATAAATTGAACGAATGAATGAATTAATAAATAAACAAATATTAGTTCTCATCTCTGTATTCTGTATCCTGATAATGCATATTCCTTTGCTCTTATCTTAACCAAGAACTCAGAATGATACAATTCAAAAAATTGCTCAATTGAAAAGCAAAGGATTCTCAGATAGCCTTGTCTATGTAGTTAAAAGTCATAGTAGGCTACAGAGCAAGACCTGTAGACACAGCACATGGATACACATGAAAATAAATAAGTATGGATATATACAAATATTTGTTTAAGAGATACTTTCTCACCCAAAAGGTTCCCTGGTTTCTTCTCAAAATTTAGATAATTTGGATTATTTTATTCCATAGTGATAATAAAGGTAGGTTAAGATTCCAACAATTGCAAGTCTGAAACTGCCTGAATTCTAAACATATGCTAATCTTCTTATCTCTTTGGGAACAGGGTACGCTAACATGTGAGACATCAGCACACACACCACATGAAATAATAAATAAATAGATAAATAAATAAATGAATAAAATAAATAAGTATGTAAGTAAGTAAGTACTGGACTCTTACTGCTGATAATGTACATTTCTTTTTTCTTATATTTAGGAATAATTTAGAATGATTCAATTCAGAAAATTGTGAGGATGGGAATCAAAGGATACTCAGGACAGCCTGGGCTATGTAGGTCAATGGCACAATAGGCTAAAGAGTGGGACATGTTGAAACATACATACATACACACATAAATAAATATGGGTACATACAAATAACTGTTTAAGAGATATTTTCTCACCTAAAAGGTCCCCTGGTTCCTTCCCCAAATGATTTAGATTATTTTATTCCCCAGTTATAAAAAGTGTAGGTTATGATTCCACCAATTGGAAGTCTGAGACAGCCAGGATTCTGAAGATAGCCTAAGCTTATTAGTTATTTACCAAAAGGGTAGGCAAAAGGGTGAAATAAAGCACACATACTACATAAAATAAATAAATAAATAAATAAATAAATAAATGAGTGAATGAATAAATAAATAAATAAATAATAAATAAATAAATAGTTCTTGTCCCCATACACTGTGTCTTGATAATGTATATTCTTTGTTCTTATCTTAATGAAGAATACGGAGTGATAAAATGAAAAAAATTGTGCGGTTGGGAAGGAAAGGATTCTCAGGACATCCTGGACTATGTAGTTCAAAGTCACAGTAGGCTATTGAGTGAGACCTGTAGACAAAGCACATGCATACACACACAAATAAATAAATATGGATATATGCAAATAACTGTTTAAGATATATTTTCTCACCCAAAAGTTTTCCTGGTTTATTTTCAAAGTTTAGATTATTTAGAATATTTTATTCCATAGTGATAATAAGGGTAGCTTAGGATTCAACATTTGGAAGTCAGAGACTGCCAGGATTCCAAAGATATCCTAGGCTTCTTAGCCATTTTTGAACAAGGTAGGCTAAACTGTGAGACATCTGCACACATACCACATAAAACAAACAAACAAACAAACAAACAAACAAACAAATAAATAAATAAATGATAAATAAATAAATGGATAAATAAATAAATAAATAAATAATTCTCTTCCCCAGAGTCTGACTGCTGATAATGTATATTCTTTTTTCTTATCTTTAGGAAGAATACACAAAGATACAATTTTGAAAATAGTGAGTATGCGAATGAAAAGCTTCTCAGGACAGCCTGGGCTAGGTAGTTCAATGACACAATAGCCTAAAGAGTGAGACATGTAGAAACACACATGCATACACACATAAATAAGTAAATATGGGTATATACAAATAATTATGTAATACATATTTTCTCACCTAAAATGTTCCATGGTTCCTTCTCAAAATTCAGATAATTTAGATTATTTTATTCCATAGTGATAATAAGGGTAGCATAGGATTCAACAACTGGAAGTCAGAGACTGCCAGGATTCTGAAGATATCCTAGGCTTCTTAGTCATTTTCAAAATGGCTAAGGGTGAGACATCTGCACACATACCATGTAAAATAAAAAAATAAAAAATAATAGATAAAAAAATAAATAAATACCACATATCTGACACAGGTCTATTATCCAGAGTGCACAAAGAACTTAGAAAAATAAACACCAAGAAAACAAATGGCCCAATTAAAAAGAAACATTACCAAGGACAAAATTAAAATGTCTAATCCACAACCTTAGCCATCAGGGAAATGCAAATCAAAACTTCACTGAGATATCATCTCACCCCTGTTAGGAAGGCAAAAATCCACAACACAAACCACACCAAGTGCTGGAGAGGATGTGGAGAGAGGGGAACTCTCCTACATTGCTGGTTGAAATTCAGGCTCATACGACCACTCTGGTGAGCCATCTGGAGATTCTTAAAGAAGTTAAAGATTGAAATGGCATATGACCCTGCTATTCCACTTTTGGGAATAACCCCCCATACAGCAAAAATTCACCTCCATAGCACAAGCACGACCATGTTCATAGCAGCACTGTTTACAATAGCAAAGTCATGGAATCAGCCCAAATGTCCAACAGTTGATGAGTGGATAAGGAAAATTATTTATACAATTGAATACTACTCAGCCATCAAAAATGATGAATTAATAAAATTTGTGAGGAAATGGATGGAATTAGAAAAAATTATACTGAGTGAAGTATTCCAGACACAGAAAATTTAGCACCAAATTTACTCCCTAATAGGTGGATCCTAGAACCAAACCCACTTAGTGACACACTCAAAGATAAATCTCTGTAATACCTACAGTAATTGCACAGATTATAAACAGGAGGGAAGGGGAAGAAGGGCCCAGCCAGCAACAAGTAGAGAGTGTATTATGCTATAGCAGACAATATAGGCCACCATCAAGGACTGCAAGCAAATAATGAGATATCTGGTTAAGCTCACTCTCTTTCCTTCCTGGTCACTTGCAACTGATGGGGTATGATCTCACCAGAAAGGGAAGGCATAGAGTCTGGCAGATAGAAGGTAACCATACTGCAAATGGGAGACTGATCCTCCCCTCACTGCCGTCTCCCTATTCTTACTCCATCTACCTTTGAATCTACTCTTATAATAACATTCTATTTTAACAACATTTTATCGAAGGCTGTAAGGTGACATCCAATAACCTTCAGGATGGAGCCAAGGGCTGTGCGATAACAGCAAAACTGGAAGAAGAAGAAAAAAAACATAATTCTGAACATGAGCGAACCTACATTAATCCCCAAGTACCAGGCCACCCTAATCTCTCCCCATCCCAAAGCTCAGGGAAACTTGTGGAAGAGGGGGTGGTAAGATTGTAAGAGCCTTAAAATGGGGAGGAGCAATGATATGCAAGATACTTCACATACATTAGGGCCAAAGTAATCAAAATAGGTCTTTGCATGACCTGTGCAATGTTTAACAATTCATTGACCCTCTAAAGTCTAGCATGGATCACAGGCTCTAAGATCCTCAGAGGCAAGGGATTAACAGCCACAATAGTGTTCCTATACTAAAGGGGAACACAAATAAGAGCTCTAGGCAATGCTGCTGAGTCCTTACACCGCATCAGAGAGGAGGACCCAGATGGAAGTTTGACATGCACACTAAAGGATTCTCCAGGAATTCGGGGGGGGGGGAGGAGGGAGTTACTGGGAGAAAGGAAGGGAAAGGAAGGGGAAAAGGAAGGAGGGAGCAAGGGGATCCATGGAGGGGTGGAGGGAAAGAGGGGAATGGGGAACCTATCAACTTTGTTTGAGTGGACAAAAAATTTAAAAAAGAAATGTGTCACATATACTTAAATGTACTTAAAGGATTTTAATAATATTCTGTAGCTTACCTTTAATAAAGTTTTGTAAAATTTAAAATAAATGATTGCATTGTTTTTGGTGTTAAATGTCCTAAAAAATCACTTTATCTAACCTTTGTTCAAAGGTACCTACTGACTTTTCACATGCCAAAATAATAATGACGGGGCTGGAGAGGTGCCTCAGCAGAAGGTCCTGAGTTTGGATCCTAGACCCCACGTATAGACGCCAGGTGGAAGCAGGGGCGGCCTGCGTTTCTTGTCCTGGTAGGGCAGAGCCTGTGAATCCCCAGGCAGAGTAAACAAGGAGAAGGTGGAGGCCTCCATAGTGGTTCCCAAGTTCGTCCATGGTTCTACACACACACACATACACACACACACACATACATACACGCACACATGCACAATTGAATAAATAATAATAATTTTTAAAAATTAAAAAAAATAAATAATAACGACATGTACAGTGAAGAATGAAATGCATTCGATATGCCCTTTGGGGGGCAGCAAGAAGACAAAGTAGTTTTTGTCATCAAATTTATGGATAAATAAAAAAAGAGTCTTATTTCTCATCCTATGAATAACTCAGTCCCAGACAGAGTGGGTGAAGATCCTTTATATGCCACACGGGTAATAGCTTTAATAACATAAATACTGAGATGACTCTCAAACTTTAACCTCACTATGAGACCAAGGGACTAGATCACAGGGTTTGTCTTTATGCATGTTCTGAGGTGTATATATTGAATATGTTTGATCTTGATCTCTCATGTTTCACACATATTCTGAATTTTCTACAGAATTTTTGAAAGCTATTTTTATAAATGAGGAACCAAGACAAAGAAGAAGGCGATTGACAAACTCTATGAAAACACCAAGCAGTTAGACATCTGTATGACTTGCTGTACATTGGCTGTCTTTCTTAATGACATGTACAACACAAAGTTTTGGAAATATCTGCCAGGCAAAGACCTGCAAGCTGCCACAGAATCCTTCGTTGTGTGATTTAATCAGATATCTTTTGTTATATAACTAGAATCCATTTCACTGGCCAGCCCTCTGCTGAACTAGAAAAGATGTCTCTAAGGTATCCATGCTTGCTTCCAGTGTGAAGATACTGTGAGTTATCATTAATTTTTCAGAGCTTGAGTGTTCTTTGAGCATTGATCACAGAAATCTATTCTACATTTGTGGTGCTAGATTAGTCCTCTGTGGTAATTGCAGGAAACAACTCCTAACTTTTTGTCAGAGGTATTACTAAAGGATATTTCGTACTCTAACAAAAACTGTGAGAATTCTTTACTTTGTTGAGTAAGAATAACATTTGGGGTGGCAGATGGTGGACTAAAGTTGCAAGAATAAAGAAGATAAGGAGCAGAGACTCAGTGAAAGACAGAGAGGGAAAGAAAAAGAGAGATGAGAGAGGAGAAAGGGGACAAAAGGATAGAGTGGCCAAAGAGAATAGAGAGAGAAGAGAGAAGGAAAGAAGGGAGAGGGAGAGAAAGAGAGACAGAGAGAGCGAGCAAGAACTAACAGCTTTCCCTTCATGGGCATTTTTCCCAGTGACCCAATTTCCTCTCAGTAAGTCCCACCTCCTCAAGTTTCTAATACTCCTAAAAATTAATAATATGTCATGAAAATACTCCTTTTGTGAAGAGTTATGAGAAGTAAATGAAAAGTTATGCGAAGTTAAAATGTTCCAAGTCTAGGTTTGGCCTGCCCGGAATGCTAGGTTGCTCCCTCGCTTGCGGTCCAGGTAAGGCACACTGCTTCCCAGATACTTCCCACCAGTACCCAGGTCACCCGCTCCTCCCACCCCTCCCACCATCCAGCCTGAGCAGCGTATAAGCTGCCCAGTGATTGGGTGGACCACTAGACCACACCCCCGGACCCAGGTGAAGCAGATCCTCCTCAGCCCCTACCCCCTTTCTGTCGGTCCTGAATGCACACTCGCTCGCAGTCCAGGGAGAGCACCCTGCTTCCCAGAATTCAACAGAATCCAAAGAAAACTCAAGCAAAGCTCTAGGGGACAATGGCCATACATCTGAAATCCTTGAAAATCATCCTATCACATGGAAGAGATTGTTCACATCCAGCCCAAAGATAAGTAAACACACTTTTTACCATCCTGCTCCTCCCAATTATTAATCACTGTAGGTTAAATTTTCTACATAGCCACCCCCCAAAAANGTAAGAAGTGCACATGTAATATTTCACTCTGAACCCTCCTCATTTGGTTCACTATTTTGGAAAATCATGGCCTGTGTGAACATGTTATATGCAAATGTCCAAAACAAGTATGATCTTCACCTGAACACAAAGTGTTACAGTACAGAATCTTCTGTAGGGTACTTATGCCTAAGAAGTGCAGTTCCAACATTTGACTCAGTACTCCTCACTTGGTTCACCATTTTGGAAAATCAAGACCTGCGTGAACATATTACCTGAAAACGTCACAAAACCAGTGTGATTTTCTCCTGAACATAAAAAGTTACATCATATGAACATCTACAGGATTCTTATCAATGAGAAGAGAAAGTGGAACATGTGAATTTGACGCGTCCTCACTTGGTCACTATTTTCAGGCTCATTACAATCCTGAACATAGTTGGTAGAATCAGCACAAAACAAATGTTGTTTTCTACAGAATACAAAGTTTTACAGTCTAGAAACCTGTGTAGGATACTTATCCCAAAGAAGTGCACATGCTACATATGACTTCCCAAAGAAGTACATAAGCTACATATGACTGTGAGTCCTCTTCATTTGGTTCACGACTTTGGAAGGGAAGGACATGCATGAACATGTTTCATGGAAATGTCGTAAAACAAGTGTGATTTCCTCCTGAACACAAAGAGTTACAATATAGAAATTTCTGTAGGATACATATCCTAAAGAAGTACACTTGCAACATTTAACTGACTTGGTTCACTATTTTGTAAAATCATGGCCTGTGTGAACATGTGCCATTCAAATGTCACAAAACAAGTGAGATTTTGGCCAGAACACAAATGTTACAGTATAGGAACTTCTCTAGGATACTTATCCCTAAGAAGTGAAATTCCAACCTTTCACTCTGAATCCTCCGCATTTGGTTCACTATTTTGGAAAATCATGACCTGCGTGAACATGTTATGTGCAAATGGCGGCAAAACAAGTATGATCTTCTCCTGAACACAAAGCGTAACCACTACAGAATCTTCTGTAGGATACTTATCCTTAAGAAGTGCACCTCAACATTTGACTCTCAGTCCTCCTCACTTGGTTCACTATTTTGAAAATCAAGGCCTGCATGAACATGTTCCATGAAAACGTCACAAAACCAGTGTGATTTACCCTGAACATAAAAAGTTACAACGTATGAACATCTACAGGATTCTTATCACAGAGAAGTGGAAGTGAAACATGTGAATTTGACGCTCCTCACTTGGTCACTATTTCAAGCTCATTGCAGGCCTGAATATAGTTGGTAGAATCAGCACAAAACGAATGTTGTTTCTCCAGAACACAATGATTTACAGTTTAAAATCTGAGTAGGATACTTATCGCAAAGACGTGCACATGCTACATATGACTGTGAGTCCTCTTCACTTGGCTCACAATTTTGGAAGGGAATGACATGTGTGAACATGTTTCATGGAAACTTCCTATGACAGGTGTGATTTCCTCCTGAACACAAAGAGTTACAGTATAGAAACTTCTGTAAGACACTTATCTTTTTTATCTTATCCCTTATCTTTTTTATCTCATCACTTATCTTTTTATCTTTTTTATCTTATCACTTATAAAGGGTTAAACCTATTAAAATAACAAATGACTTCTCAGTTGAAACAGTAAAAGCAAGAAGATCTTGGAGAGACTACTTCAAGTATTGAATGAGCAAAAATGTCAACCCAGGCTGATTTCCCCTGCAAAACTACCAGTCATGATCGAGGGAGAACGAAAAATTTTCCAGCACAAAGACAACTTTAAGGGATACATGTCCACCAAACCAGGCCTTCAAAAAATGCTAGAAATGATACTCAAGCGTGAAGAAAAAAACAGGCATATCCAGTAGAACAGAAGGCAATATAACACCATTAAAAGCGAAGCAATATACTTATAAAAGCTACTAAACATAATAAATGTTTGGAATCAAAAATAGTTTCACCATTATAACACTAAATGTTAATGGAATTAACTCACTGAATCAAGTGACACAGATTACAAACTTGGATTAAAATCACAAACATCAATCTGCTGCCTACAGGAAACCATCTCACCACAAAAGATAGGAAAGCTCTAAAAATAAAAGGCTGGTCAACTATTCTACAAGCAAATGGAAGCAGAAACAGGCAGGGTTAGCCATTATGCTATCAGACAAAGTGGACTTCAAACCAAAGAAAATTATAAGAGACATGGATGGATACTACATTTAGTCACAGGTACAATTCACCAGGATGACTTCATAATACTGAACATATATGCACCCAATACAGGCCCCTCCACATTCATCTAACACGTCTAAAGCAAGAAACAACCCCCAAACGATAATTCTTGGGGACTTCAACACCGCCCTCTCAACATGAGATAGATCAACAGGTTAAAAGCTTAACAGAGACACTTTGGAACTTAATCAAACCCTGAAAGTAATGGACCTTAGAGATCTCTATCGAACTTTTCACCCATGCACCAAATAATACACATTTTTCTCAGCAGCACACGGAACGTTATCCAAAATAGATCACATATTGGGCCACAAAATGAATCTACACATATACAAGAAAGTTGAAATTCTAACCTGTGCCCTATCAGACCACCACGGCCTAAAGCTGGACATCCACAACACATCAAACAAGAGAAAATACACTAACTCCTGGAAACTTAACACTATGATGCTGAGTGAGAACTGGATTCAGGAAGAAATTAAAAAGGTAATTCAAGATTTCCTGAAAGTGAATGATAATGAAAATACAACTTATCAAAATCTTGGGACACATTGAAAGCTGTTCTAAGAGGTAAGTTCATAGCTCTTAATGCCATGTCAAAAAAAATGGAAACATCAGAAATAAACAACTTAACAATGAAGCTAAAAGCTTTAGAGAAACTAAAGCAATCTGATCCCAAAATTAGTAGAAGAGAGGAGATTAGCAAAATAAGGGGAGAAATATCTGAAATCGAGATTAAGAAAACGATAGAAAAAATCAACCAGTCAAAAAGCTGGTTCTTTGAAAAAATCAATAAGATTGATACACCCCTAGCTAAATTAACCAAAAGCAGGAGAGAGAAAACCCAAATTAACAAAATTAGAAATGAACATGGAGTAATCACTACTGATACCTAAGAAATCCAGAGAATTATAACATCATACTTCAATAACTTATACTCAGTGAAGTTTGACAACACAAAAGAGATGGATGAATTTCTAAGTAAACACAACTTACCTAAATTGAATCAGAAAGTTATGAATTATTTAAATAGTCCTATAACATATAAGGAAATTGAGGAAGTAATCTCGAATCTTCCCACCAAAAATGTCCTGGGCCAGATGGATTCAGCACAGAGTTCTACCAGACATTTAAGGAGTTAATAACACCAATACTCCTTAAACTGTTCCATCAAATAGCAAAGGAAGGAACACTACCAAATTCCTTCTATGAAGCTAATATCGTTTTAATCCCAAAACCTAATAAAGATTCACTTAAAAAAGAAAACTATAGGCTGACCTCCCTGATGAACACAGACACAAACATTCTTAACAAAGTCTTAGCAAATCGGATTCAAAACATATTAAAAAGATCATTCACGGGAACAAAGTAGGCTTCATCCCCGGAACACAAGGTTGGTTCAACATACGCAAATCAATAAATGTAATTCATCATGTAAACCAGTCCAAAGTCCAAGACCACATGATACTCTCCATAGATGCAGAAAAAGCCTTTGACAAGATCCAACAGCCTTTTATGATCAAAATGCTAGAGACAGTAGGAATGGAAGGAACCTTTATCAGTATAATAAAAGCTATATACACAAGCCCACAGCAAGGATTATGCTCAATGGGGAACAATTGGAAGCATTCCGACTTCGACCAGGAATTACACAAGGCTGTCCACTCTCACCACTTCTATTCAATATTGTACTTGAAGTCTTAGCTGAAGCCATAAGACAAGAAAGGGACATAAGAGGGATTCAAATCGGCAAGGAAAAGTCAAGCTATCCCTATTTGCAGATGACATGATCTTATACCTGAGTGATCCCAAAAACTCCACCAGGAAGCTCCTGGAACTAATTGAGAAGTTCAGCAGGGTGGCAGGATACAAAATAAATGTGCAAAAATCAGAGGCCTTCCTATATGCCCAGAATGCAAGAAGTGAAAAAGCCTTGAGAGAAACAATCCCATTTACTATAGCCCCTAAAAAAATGAAATACCTTGGTATAAACCTAACCAAGGAGGTAAAAGACCTTTACAATGAAAACTTTAAAACCTCAAGAAAGAAATTGCAGAAGACACCAGAAGGTGGAAAGACCTCCCTTGTTCCTGGATTGGCAGAATCAACATCGTAAAAATGACCATCCTACCAAAGGCAATATACAGATTCAATGCTATAACCAATCAAAATTCCAAAGCAATTCTTCAAAGAAGTTGACCAAACAATCTCAAAGTTCATATGGAGGCACAAAAGACCCAGGATAGCAAAAACAATCCTCAGTAACAAAAACACAGCTGGAGGTATTGCCATACCAAACCTTAGGCTATACTACAAATCCATAGTTATAAAGACAACCTGGTAGTGGTTCCAAAATAGACACACAGATCAATGGATAAGGATTGAGGACCCAGATATAAGCCCACAAAGTTACAGCCATTTGGTCTTTGACAAAGGGGCCCAAAGAATCCAATGGAAAAAGAACAGCATCTTCAACACTGGTGCTGGCAAAACTGGATCTCCACATGCAGAAGATTAAAGCTGGACCCATACTTGTCACCATGTACAAGACTTAATTCCAAATGGATCAAGGACCTTGATATCAGGCCAGAGACTATAAAAATCATAGTTGAAAGGATAGGGAACTCCCTCGAGCTGATTGGGCTAGGCCAACAGTTCCTAAACAGACATCCAATGGCACAGTCACTGCTACCAACTCTCAACAATTGGGATCTTGTGAAATTAAAGAGCTTCTGTTCAGATAAAGAGATTGTAACACGAGCTCAAAGGCAACCCACAGAATGGGAGAAAATCTTCACTAACCACACATCTAATAGAACTCTGCTGTCCAGAGTGCACAAAGAACTTAGAAAATTAAACACCAAGGAAACCAATGGCCCAATTAAAAAATGGGTCCTGGAACTTAAAAGAAACTTTACCAGGGATGAAATTAAAATGTCTAACAAATATCTTTAAAAATGCTCCACTTCCTTAGCCATCAGGGAAATGCAAATCAAAACATCCCTGAGATGTTATCTCACCCCGGTCAGGATGGCAAAAATCCACAATACAAACAACAACAAATGTTGGAGAGGATGTGGAGAGAGGGGAACTCTCCTACATTGCTGGTGGAAGTGCAGGCTCATAAGGCCACTCTGGCGAGCCGTCTGGAGATTCTTAAAGAAATTAAAGATTGAAATGCCATATGACCCTGCTATTCCACTTTTGGAATAACCCCCCATGCAGCAGAGGTTCACTTCGATAGCACAAGCACGACCATGTTCATAGCAGCACTGTTTACAATAGCAAAGTCATGGAATCAGCCCAAATGTCCAACAGTTGACGAGTGGATAAAGAAACTGTGGTACATCTATACAATGGAGTACTACTCAGCCATCAAAAATGATGAATCACTGGAAATTGCTGGGAAATGGATGTCATTAGAAACACTTATATTAAGTGAAGTATCCCAGACCCTAGAAAATTAAGTGCCGTATGTACTCCCTAATAGGGGGCTCCTAGTACCAAACCCACCCAGCCCACCTAGAGACAGTAATTCCAAGGATTATGAACAGGAGGGATGGGGTAGGAGGGCCACACCAGAAACAAGTAGAGAAGGGACCATGTTACAGCAGGGAAAATAGGCCTCCACCAAGGACCCAAATAAGTAATGAGACATCTGATTAAGTTCACAGACTTTTGTTCCTGATCATTTACTACTGAGGGGGTGTGATCTCACCAGAAGAGGAGGGCATATAGTCTGGCAGATAAAAAGTAACCATGTTGCAAAAGGGTGATAGACCCCTCACTTACTGTGGTTTCCCACTTTTATTACATCTACCTTTGAATGTGCTTTTATCACAAGACTCTAACAGCTTTTGTCTCTGGCCAGGGGGTAACATACAATGCCCACCAGGATGGAGTGAAGGGCATTGAAGGAACAGCAAAATTGCAAAAGAAAATCAACAAACCACAGTTCAGAACTTCAGAGACTCTATATCAACCACCTAGAACTAGGCCAGACTAATCATTCCCCATCCTGAAGCTCAGGGACATTTGCGGAAGAGGGGGCGGTAAGAGTGTAAGAGCAAAAGGATGGGAGGAGCAATGATATGAAAGATACTCTATACTAGTTAGGGCTGAAGCAATCATAATTGGACTTTGCATGTCCTGCGCATTGTCCAACACACTGTTGACCTCACAAAGTCTAGCATCTGCTAAAGGCACCAAGAGCCTTGGAGGCAAAGGATTGGAGCCACAGCAGTGTTCCTATACCTAAGGGGAACACGGGAAAGGCCACTGGGTCCTTGTACGTCATCGGAGAGGAAGGCCCAGAGGAAAATCAGACATGCACAGGAAAGGACTCTCTGGGAATTGGGGCGGGAGGCACTGGGGGATGGGGAGGGTGAGGGGTGGGAAGGCGAAGCACGGGGTACGAGGGGAGGAGGAGGAAGGGAGGGAACTGTTGTACCTAATAAGTTTGTATGAGCTGAAATAAAAAAAAAAGAAAACTATTAATGTAAGAAAATGGAAAAATTAGATGTGACTGAGCTTTACATGTTGGGTTCCTAATCCATGTTCTTTTTTTCTCGTTTGTTTTTTTGTGACATTCTGCTTTTCCTCTTTTTAATTGTGTGTGTGTGTGTGTGTGTGTGTCAGAGGGCACTATGTGTCCCTGGGGAGGACCAAGGATGACGTCAGGAATCATCCTGGATTGCTTCTACCCCCTTTCTGCTTCAATCTGGGATTCCCAGGCTCTGCCCACCAGGGCTGAAGTGCAAACTGCGGCCTTTTCTGTCTGGCATCTTTATGTGGGTCCTGGAATCTGAACTCAGGACCTTCTGTCCTGAGGGGAACACGGGAAAGGGTTCTGTTTATGAGAAGAAACAGAGTCTCAACACTGGAGCCATCTCTCCAGCCCCTAATATATATTCTTCTCTTTATGTTTTAACTATACTCACTGATCCTTAGAACCTGTTTTTGAATTCTGAAATCTTCATCCATCTGCTTCTCTTTCTTGAGTTTTGAACTTATTGAAATAGTTTTTTATATCAGGTTTGCTGTTACTTATAATATTGTACATAGTATTTTCAAGAGAAAACTACAGAGAAATATCATGCTAATGGGTTATACATATATACATATAGTGCATATATATGTAAGGCATGCAAATACATACCTATATGAGCTTTGCAGGTGTATATGTATATGTAATATTAACTTTCACACAATAACTCTTGAAAGACATTATTACACTTTACTGATCCTGTGCATTTTGCTACTGTAATTTCAGACTGATAGGATTATCCTGAGCTTAACTGATTCAAGATTCATTATGTGGTGTATATGTGATATAAAAATAGTTAATCAATTCAGAGAATATACATACATTGCGGCTAGTTATTTTTATTGTGTAGAACAAAAACTGATTACATTTTGCATTTCAGTTGTCTGTGTAATGTTATGGAAAACTTTAAAATAAATATCAGATCATTTAAAAAAAAAAAAAGAAGTGCACTTCCAACATTTGACTCTCAGTCCTCCTCACTTGGTTCACCATTTTGGAAAATCAAGGCCTGCGTGAACATATTCCAGGAAAAGGTCACAAAACCAGGGTGATTTTCTCCTGAACATAAAAAGTTACAACGTATGAACATCTACAGGATTCTTTTCACCGAGAAGTGAAAGTAAAAGATGTGAATTTGACGTGACCTCACTTGATCACTATTTTCAAGCTCATTACAAGCCCGAACATGGTTGGTAGAATCAGCACAAAACAAATGTTGTTCTTGCCAGAATACAAAGTTTTACAGTCTAGAAACCTGTGCAGGATACTTATCCCAAAAAAGTGCACATGCTACACACGACTTCCCAAAGAAGTGCACCTGCTACATATGACTGTGAGTCCTCTTCAATTGGTTCACTATTTTGGAAGGGAACGACATGCATGAACATGTTTATTGGAAACGTCGTAAACCAAGTGTGATTTCACCCTGAATACAAAGATTTACACTATAGAAACTTCTGTATGATACTTCTCCTAAAGGAATGCACTTGCAACATTTAACTAAGGGTCCTCCTCACTTGGTTCACTATTTTGTAAAATCAAGGCCTGTGTGGACATGTGCCATTCATATGTCACATAACAAGTGTGCTTTCCGCCTGAACACAAATGTTACAGTATAGGAACTTCTCTAGGATACTTATCCCTAAGAAGTGAAATTCCAACATTTGACTGAATCCTCTGCACTTGGTTCACTCTTTTGGAAAATCATGGCCTGCGTGAACATGTTGTATGCGAATGTCGCAAAACAACTTTGATCTTCTACTGAACACAAAGTGTAACACTATAGAATCTTCTGTATGATACTTATTCCTACAAAGTGCACCTCTAGCATTTGACTCTCAGTCCTCCTCACTTGGTTCACTATTTTGGAAAATCAAGGCCTGTGTGAACGTATTCCATGAAAACGTCACAAAACCAGTGTGAATTTCTCCTGAACATAAAAAGTTACAATGTATGAACATCTACATGGTTCTTATCAATGAGAAGTGAAAGTGAAACATGTGAATTTGACGCGTCCTCATTTGATCACTATTTTCAAGCTCATTACAAGCCCGAACATAGTTGGTAGTATCAGCACAAAAAAAAATGTTGTTTGCTCCAGAATACAAAGTTTTACAGTCTAAAAACCTGTGTAGAATACTTATCCCAAAGAAGTGCACATGCTACATATGACTTCCCAAAGAAGTGCACATGCTACATATGACTGTGAGTCCTCTTCACTTGGTTCACTATTTTGGAAGGGAATGACATGCATGAACATGTTTCATGGAAACGTAGTAAACCAAGTGTGATTTCCTCCTGAACACAGAGAGTTATAATATAGAAACTTCTGTACGATACTTATCCTAAAGAAGTGCACTTTCAACATTTACCTCAGAGTGCTCCTTTATTGATTCACTATTTTGTAAAATCATGGCCTGCGTGAACATGTGTCATTCAAATGTCACAAACAAGTAGGATTTTGGCCTGAACATAAATGTTACAGTATAGGAACTTCTCTAGGATACTTATCCCTAAGAAGTGAAATTCCATCATTTGACTCTGAATCCTCCGCACTTGGTTCATTCTTTTGGAAAACCATGGCCTGCATGATCATGCTGTATGCGAACTTCGCAAAACAAGTATGATCTTCTCCTGAACACAAAATGTAACAGTATAGAATCTTCTGTAGGATTCTTATCCCTAAGAAGTGCACCTCCAACATTTGACTCTCAGTCTTCCTCACTTGGTTCACTATATTGGAAGGGAAGGACATGCATGAACATGTTTCATGGAAACGTCGTAAAACAAGTGTGATTTCCTCCTGAACACAAAGAGTTACAATACAGAAACTTCTGTACGATACTTATACTGAAGAAGTGCACGTGCGACATTTAACTCAGAGTCCTCCTCACTTGGTTCACTATTTTGTAAAATCATGGCCTGTGTGAACATGTGCTATTCAAAGGTCAGAAAACAAGTATGATTTTCGTCTGAACACAAATGTTACAGTTTGGGAACTTCTCTAGGATAGTTATCCCTAAGAAGTGAAATTCCAACATTTGATTCTGAATCCTCTGCACTAGGTTCATTCTTTTGGAAAATCATGGCCTGTGTGACCATGTTGTATGCAAATTTCGCAATACAAGTATGATCTTCTCCTGAACACAAAGTGTAACACTATAGAATCTTCTGTAGGATTCTTATCCCTAAGAAGTGCACCTCAAACATTTGATTCTCAGTCCTCCTCACTTGGTTCACTATTTTGGAAAATCAAGGTCTGCGTGAACATATTCCATAGAAACGTCACAAAACCAGTGTGACTTTATCCTGAACAAAAAAGTTACAACGTATGAACATCTACAGGATTCTTATCACTGAGAAGAGAAAGTGAAACATTTGAATTTGAGGCGTCCTCACTTGGTCTCAATTTTCAAGCTCATTACAAGGCTGAACTTATTTGGTAGAATCAGCACAAAACAAATGTTGTTTGCTCCAGAATACATAGTTTTACTGTCTAGAAACCTGTGTAGGATATTTATCCCAAAAAGTGCACATGCTACATATGACCTCCCAAAGAAGTGCACATCCTACATATGACTGTGAGTCCTCTTCACTTGGTTCCCTATTTTGGAAGGAACGACATGCATGAACATGATTCATGGAAACGTCGTAAACCAAGTGTGATTTCCTCCTGAACACAAAGAGTTACAATACAGAAACTTCTGTAAGATACTTATGCTAAAGAATTGCAATTGCGACATTTAACTCAGAGTCCTACTCACTTGGTTCAGTATTTTGTAAAATCATGGCCTGTGTGAACCTGTGCCATTCAAATTTCACAAAACAAGTATGATTTTCGCCTGAACACAAATGTCACAATATAGGAACTCCTCCAGGATACTTATCCCTAAGAAGTGAAATTCCAACATGTGACTCTGAATCTTCGGCGCTTTGTTCTTTCTTTTGGAAAATCATGGCCTGCATGAACATGTTATATGCGAATGTCACAAAACAAGTATGATCTTCTCCTGAACACCAAGTGTAATACTATAGAATCTTCTGTAAGGGATACTAATTCCTAAGAAGTGAACCTCCAACATGTGACTCTCAGTCCTCCTCACCTGGTTCACTATTTGGAAAATCAAGGCCTGCGTGAACATGTTGCATGAAAACGCCACAAAACCAGTGTGAATTTCTCCTGCACATAAAAAGTTACAACGTATGAACATCTACAGGATTCTTATCACTGAGATGAGAAAGTGAAACATGTGAATTTGAGGCGTCCTCACTTGGTCACAATTTTCAAGCTCATAACAAGCCTGAACTTAGTGGTAGAATCAGCACAAAACAAATGTTGTTTGCTCCAGAATACATAGTTTTACAGTCTAGGAACCTGTGTAGGATACTTATCCCAAAAAAGTGCACATGGTACATATGACTTCCCAAAAAAGAGCACATGCTACATATGACTGTGAGTCCTCTTCACTTGGTTCACTATTTGGAAGGGAAGGACATGCATGAACATGTTTCATGGAAACGTCGTAAACCAGGTGTGATTTCCTCCTGAACACAAAGAGTTACAATACAGAAACTTCTGTAAGATACTTATGCTAAAGAAGTGCAATTGCGACATTTAACTCAGAGTCCTACTCACTTGGTTCAGTATTTTGTAAAATCATGGCCTGTGTGAACATGTGCCATTCAAATGTCGCAAAACAAGTATGATTTTTGCCTGAACCTAAATGTTACAGTATAAAAACTTCTCTAGGATACTTATCCTTAAGATGTGAAATTCCAACATTTGACTCTGAATCCTCCACACTTGGTTCATTCTTTTGGAATATCATGGCCTGCATGACCATGTTATATGCGAATGTCACAAAACTAGTATCATCTTCTCCTGAACACAAAGTGTAACACTATAGAATCTTCTGTAGGATTCTTACCATTATGAAGTGCACCTCCAACATTTGACTCTCAGTCCTCCTCATTGGTTCACTATTTTGAAAAATCAAGGCCTGCATGAACATGTTCCATGAAAACGTCACAAAACCAGTGTGAATTTACCCTGAACATAAAAAGTTACAACGTATGAACATCTACAGGATTCTTATCACTGAAAAGAGAAAGTGAAACATGTGAATTTGACCCGTCCTCACTTGGTCACTATTTTCAAGCTCATTACAAGCCTGAACATAGTTGGTAGAATCAGCACAAAACAAATGTTGTTTTCTCCAGAATACAAAGTTTTACAGTCTAGAAACCTGTGTAGGATACTTATCCCAAAGAAGTGCACATGCTACATATGGCTTCCCAAAGAAGTGCACAAGCTACATATGACTGTGAGTCCTCTTCACTTGGTTCACTATTTTGGGAGAGAACGACATGCATGAACATGTTTTATGGAAACGTCGTAAAACAAGTGTGATTTCCTCCTGAACACAAAGAGTCACAGTACAGAAACTTCTGTATGATACTTATCCTAAAGAAGTGCACTTGCGCCATTTAACTCAGAGTCCTCCTCACTTGGTTCACTATTTTGTTAAATCATGGCCTGTGTGAACCTGTGCCATTCAAATGTCACAAAACAAGTATGATTTTCGCCTGAACACAAATGCTACAGTATAGAACTTCTCTAGGATCGTTATCCCTAAGAAGTGAAATTCCAACATTTGACTCTGAATCCTCCGCACTTGGTTCACTATTTTGGAAAATCAAGGCCTGCGTGAACATATTCCATGAAAATGTCACAAAACCGGTGTGAATTTCTCCTGAACATAAAAGTTACAACGTATGAACATCTACAGGATTCTTATCACTGAGATGAGAAAGTGAAACATGTGAATTTGAGGCGTCCTCACTTGGTCACAATTTTCAAGCTCATAACAAGCCTGAACTTAGTGGGTAGAATCAGCACAAAACAAATGTTGTTTGCTCCAGAATACATAGTTTTACAGTCTAGGAACCTGTGTAGGATACTTATCCCAAAAAAGTGCACATGGTACATATGACTTCCCAAAAAAGAGCACATGCTACATATGACTGTGAGTCCTCTTCACTTGGTTCACTATTTTGGAAGGGAAGGACATGCATGAACATGTTTCATGGAAACGTCGTAAACCATGTGTGATTTCCTCCTGAACACAAAGAGTTACAATACAGAAACTTCTGTAAGATACTTATGCTAAAGAAGTGCAATTGCGACATTTAACTCAGAGTCCTACTCACTTGGTTCAGTATTTTGTAAAATCATGGCCTGTGTGAATCTGTGCCATTCAAATTTCACAAAACAAGTATGATTTTCGCCTGAACACAAATGTTACAGTTTGGGAACTTTCTAGGACAGTTATCCCTAAGAAGTGAAATTCCAACATTTAACTCTGAATCCTCCGCACTTGGTTCATTCTTTTGGAATATCATGGCCTGCGTGACCATGTTGTATGCGAATTTTGCAAAACAAGTATGATCTTCTCCTGAACACAAAGTGTAACACTATAGAATCTTCTGTACGATTCTTATCCCTAAGAAGTGCACCTCAAATATTTGACTCTCAGTCCTCCTCACTTGGTTCACTATTTTGGAAAATCAAGGCCTGCGTGAACATATTCCACAGAAATGTCACAAAACCAGTGTGAATTTATCCTGAACAAAAAAGTTACAACGTATGAATATCTACAGGATTCTTATTCACTAAGAAGAGAAAGTGAAACATGTGAATTTGAGGCGTCCTCACTTGGTCTCAATTTTCAAGCTCATTACAACCCTGAACATAAATGGTAGAATCAAGCACAAACAATGTTGTTTGCTGCAGCATACAAAGTTTTACAGTCTAGAAACCTGTGTAGGATACTTATCCCAAAGAAGTACACATGCTACATATGGACTTCCCAAAGAAGTGCACATGCTACATATGACTGTGAGTCCTCTTCACTTGTTTCATTATTTTGTACGGGAACCACATGCATGAACATGTTTCATGGAACAGTCGTAAAACAAGTGTGGTTCCTCCTGAACACAAAGAGTTTACAATATAGAAACTTCTGTAAGAATCTTATCCTAAAGAAGTGAACTTGTGATTATTAACTCAGAGTCCTCCTCACTTGGTTCACTATTTTGTAAATTCACGGCCTGTGTGAACATGTGCCATTGAAATGTCACAGAATAAGTATTATTTCGCCTGAACACAAATGTTACAGTATGGGAACTTCTTTAGGATACCTATCCCTAAGAAGTGAAATTCCATCATGTGACTCTGAATCTTCCTGTGCTTTATTCTTTCTTTTGGAAAATCATGGCCTGCGTGAACAGTTATATGCGAATGTCGCAAAACAAGTATGATCTTTTCCTGAACACAAAGTGTAACACTATAGAATCTTCTGTAGGATTCGTATCACTACTATGTGCACCTCCAACATTTGACTCTCAGTCCTCCTCACTTGGTTCACTATTTTGAAAATCAAGGCCTGCATGAACATGTTCCATGAAAACGTCACAAAACCAGTGTGAATTCTCCTGAACATAAAAAGTTACACCGTATGAACATCTACAGGATCTTATCACTGAGAAGAGAAAGTGAAACATGTGAATTTGAGGCGTCCTCACTTGGTCACAATTTTCAAGCTCATTACAAGACCTGAACTTAGTGGTAGAATCAGCACAAAACAAGTGTTGTTTGCTCCAGAATACATAGTTTTACTGTTTAGAAACCTGTGTAGGATACTTATCCCAAAGGAGTGCACATGCTACATATGACCTCCCAAAGAAGTGCACATCCTACATATGACTGTGAATTCTTTTCACTTGGTTCACTATGTTGGTAGGAACGACATGCATGAACATGTTTCATGGAAACCTAGTAAACCAAGTGTGATTTCGTCCTGAACACAAAGAGTTACAATATAGAAACTTCTGTAAGAATCTTATCCTAAAGAAGTGAACTTGTGATTATTAACTCAGAGTCCTCCTCACTTGCTTCACTATTTTGTAAATTCACGGCCTGTGTGAACATGTGCCATTGAAATGTCACAGAACAAGTATTATTTTCGCCTGAACACAAATGTTACAGTATGGGAACTTCTTTAGGATACTTATCCCTAAGAAGTGAAATTCCAACATTTGACTGTGAATCCTCCGCACTTGGTTCACTCTTTTGGAAAATCATTGCCTGCGTGAACATGATGTATGCAAATGTCGCAAAATAAGTATGATCTTCTCCTGAACACAAAGTGTAACACTACAGAATCTTCTCTAGGATACTTATCCCTAAGAAGTGCACCTCCAACATTTCACTCTCAGTCCTCCTCACTTGGTTCACTATTTTGGAAAATTAAGGTCTGCGTGAACATATTCCATGAAAACGTCAAAAAACCAGTGTGAAATTCTCCTGAACATAAAAAGTTACAACGAATGAACATCTACAGGAATCTTATCACTGTTAAGAGAAAGTGAAACATGTGAATTTGAGGCGTCCTCACTTGATCACTATTTTCAAGCTCATTACAAGCCCGAACATAGTTGGTAGAATCAGCACAAAAAAAATGTTGTTTGCTCCAGAATACAAACTTTTACAGTCTAGAAACCTGTGTAGGATACTTATCCCAAAGAAGTACACATGCTACATATGACTTCCCAAAGAAGTGCACATGCTACATATGACTGTGAGTCCTCTTCACTTGGTTCACTATTTTGGAAATGAATGACATGCATGAACATGTTTCATGGAAACATAGTAAACCAAGTGTGATTTCCTCCTGAACACAAAGATTTATAATATAGAAACTTCTGTAAGATACTTATCCTAAAGAAGTGCACTTTCAACATTTACCTCAGAGTCCTCCTCACTTGATTCACTATTTTGTAAAATCATCGCCTGGGTGAACCTGTGTCATTCAAATGTCACAAGTATGATTTTGGCCTGAACGTAAATGTTACAGTATAGCAACTTCTCTGGGATACTTATCCCTACGAAGTGAAATTCCAACATTTGACTCTGAATCCTCCGCACTTGGTTCATTCTTTTGGAAAATAATGGCTTGCGTGACCATGTTGTATGCGAACTTCGCAAAACAAGTATGATCTTCTCCTGAACACAAAGTGTAACAGTATAGAATCTTCTGTAGGATTCTTATCCCTAAGAAGTGCACCTCCAACATTTGACTCTCAGTCCTCCTCACTTGGTTCACTATTTTGGAAAATCAAGGCCTGCGTGAACATATTCCATAGAAACGTCACAAAACCAGTGTGAATTTATCTTGAACAAAAAGGTTCCAACGTATGAACATCTACAGGTTTCTTATCACTGAGAAGAGAAAGTGAAACATGTGAATTTGAGGCGTCCTCACTTGGTCTCAATTTTCAAGCTCATTACAAGCCTGAACTTATTGGTAGAATCAGCACAAAACAAATGTTGTTTGCTCCAGAATACATAGTTTTACTGTCTAGAAACCTGTGCAGGATACTTATCCCAAAAAGTGCACATGCTACATATGACCTCCCAAAGAAGTGCACATCCTACATATGACTGTGAGTCCTCTTCACTTGGTTCACTATTTTGGAAGGAACGACATGCATGAACATGTTTCCTGGAAACGTCGTAAACCAAGTGTGATTTCCTCCTGAACACAAAGAGTTACAATACAGAAACTTCTGTACGGTACTTATCGTAAGGAAGTGCAATTGCGACATTTAGCTCAGAATCCTACTCACTTGGTTCAGTATTTTGTAAAATCATGGCCTGTCTGAACCTGTGCCATTCAAATTTCACAAAACAAGTATGATTTTCGCCTGAACACAAATGTCACAATATAGGAACTTCTCTAGGATACTTATCCCTAAGAAGTGAAATTCCAACATGTGACTCTGAATCTCTGCGCTTTGTTCTTTCTTTTGGAAAATCATGGCCTGTGTGAACATGTTGTATGTTAATGTCGCAAAACAAGTATGATCTTCTCCTGAACACAAAGTGTAATACTATAGAATCTTCTGTAGGGATACTTATTCCTAAGAAGTGAACCTCCAACATGTGACTCTCAGTCCTCCTCACCTGGTTCACTATTTTGGAAAATCAAGGCCTGCGTGAACATGTTGCATGAAAACGTCACAAAACCAGTGTGAAATTCTCCTGACATAAAAATTTACAACGTATGAATATCTACAGGATTCTTATCCCTGAGAAGAAAAAGTGAAACATGTGAATTCCACACATCCTCACTTGGTCACTATTTTCAAGCTCATTACAACCCTGAACATAAATGGTAGATCAGCACAAAACAAATGTTGTTTGCTGCAGAATACAAAGTTTTACAGTCTAGAAACCTGTGTAGGATACTTATCCCAAAGAAGTACACATGCTACATATGACTTCCCAAAGAAGTGCACATGCTACATATGACTGTGAGTCCTCTTCACTTGTTTCCTTATTTTGTACGGGAACCGACATGCATGACATGTTTTCATGAACAGTCGTAAAACAAGTGTGGTTTCCTCCGGAACACAAAGAGTTACAATATAGAAACTTCTGTAAGAATCTTATCCTAAAGAAGTGAACTTGGTGATTATTAACTCAGAGTCCTCCTCACTTGGTTCACTATTTTGTAAATTCACGGCCTGTGTGAACATGTGCCATTGAAATGTCAAACAAGTATGATTTTCGCCTGAACACAATGTTACAGTATGGGAACTTCTTTAGGATACTTATCCCTAAGAAGTGAAATTCCAACATTTGACTCTGAATCCTCCACACTTGGTTCATTCTTTTGGAATATCATGGCCTGCATGACCATGTTATATGCGAATGTCACAAAACAAGTATGATCTTCTCCTGAACACAAAGTGTAACACTATAGAATCTTCTGTAGGATTCTTATCACTACGAAGTGCACCTCCCACATTTGACTCTCAGTCCTCCTCACTTGGTTCACTATTTTGAAAAATCAAGGCCTGCATGAACATGATCCATGAAAACGTCACAAAACCAGTGTGAATTTATCCTGAACATAAAAAGTTACAAAGTATGAACGTCTACAGGATTCTTATCACTGAGAAGAGAAAGTGAAACGTGAATTTGAGGCGTCCTCACTTGGTCACTATTTTCAAGCTCATTACAAGCCTGAACATAGTTGGTAGAATCAGCACAAAACAAATGTTGTTTTCTCCAGAACACAAAGTTTTACAGTCTAGAAACCTGTGGAGGATACTTATCCCAAAGAAGTGCACATGCTACATATGACTTCCCAAAGAAGTGCACATGCTACATATGACTGTGAGTCCTCTTCACTTGATTCACTATTTTGGGAGAGAAAGACATGCATGAACATGTTTTATGGAAACGTGGTAAACCAAGTGTGATTTCCTCCTGAACACAAAGAGTTACAATACAGAAACTTCTGTATGATACTTATCCTAAAGAAGTGCACTTGCACCATTTAACTCAGAGTCCTCCTCACTTGGTTCACTATTTTGTAAAATTATGGCCTGTGTGAACCTGTGCCATTCAAATGTCAGAAAACAAGTATGATTTTCGTCTGAACACAAATGTTACAGTTTGGGAACTTCTCTAGGACAGTTATCCCTAAGAAGTGAAATTCCAACATTTAACTCTGAATCCTCCGCACTTGGTTCACTATTTTGGAAAATCATGTCCTGCGATAACGTGATATGCGAAGGTCGCAAAAGATGTATGATCTTCTCCTGAACACAAAATGCAAGGCTATAGAATCTTCTGTAGGATGCTTATCCCTAAGAAGTGGACCTCGAACATTTGACGCCCAGTCCTCCGCACATGGTTCACTATTTTGGAAAATCAAGGTCTGCGTGAACATATTCCATGAAAACGTCACAAAACCAGTGTGAATTTCTCCTGAACATAAAAAGTTACAACGTATGAACATCTACAGGATTCTTATTTCTGAGAAGAGAACGTGAAACATGTGAATTTGACGAGTCCTCACTTGGTCACTATTTTCAAGCTCAGTACAAGCCCGAACATAGTTGGTAGAATCAGCACAAAACAAATGTTGTTTTTGCCAGAATACAAAGTTTTACAGTCTAGAAACCTGTGTAGGATACTTATCCCAAAAGAGTGCACATGCTACACACGACTTCCCAAAGAAGTGCATCTGCTACATATGACTGTGAGTCCTCTTCACTTGGTTCATTATTTTGTACGGGAACAACATGCATGAACATGTTTCATTGAAATGTTGTAAAACAAGTGCGATTTCCTCCTGAACACAAAGAGTTTCAATATAGAAACTTCTGTATGATACTTATCTTAAAGAAGTGAACTTGTGATTATTAACTCAGAGTCCTCCTCACTTGCTTCACTATTTTGTAAATTCACGGCCTGTGTGAACATGTGCCATTGAAATGTCACAGAATAAGTATGATTTTCACCTGAACACAAATGTTACAGTATAGGAACTTCTTTAGGATACTTATCCCTAAGAAGTGAAATTCCAACATTTGACTCTGAATCCTCCGCACTTGGTTCACTCTTTGGGAAAATCATGGCCTGCGTGAACATGATGTATGCGAATGTCGCAAAATATGTATGATATTCTCCTGAACACAACGTGTAACACTATAGAATCTTCTGTAGGAACCTTATCCCTAAGAAGTGCACCTCCAACATTTCACTCTCGGTCCTCCTCACTTGGTTCACTATTTTGGAAAATCAAGGTCTGCGTGAACATATTCCATAGAAACGTCAAAAAACCAGTGTGAAATACTCCTGAACATAAAAATTTACAACAAATAAACATCTACAGGAATCTTATCACTGAAAAGAGAAAGTGAAACATGTGAATTTGACGAGTCCTCACTTGGTCACTATTTTCAAGCTCAGTACAAGCCAGAACATAGTTGGTAGAATCAGCACAAACAAATGTTGTTTTTGCCAGAATACAAAGTTTTACAGTCTAGAAACCTGTGTAGGATACTTATCCCAAAAAGTCACATGCTACATATGACTTCCCAAAGAAGTGCACATGCTACATATGACTGTGAGTCCTCTTCACTTGGTTCATTATTTTGTAAGGGAACGACATGCATGAACATGTTTCATTGGAAAAGTCGTAAACCAAGTGTGATTTCCTCCTGAACACAAAGAGTTACAATATAGAAACTTCTGTACGATACTTATCCTAAAGATGTGAACTTTGAATTATTAACTCAGAGTCCTCCTCACTTGGTTCACTATTTTGTAAATCATGGCCTGTGTGAACATGTGCCATTCAAATGTCACAAAGAAGTATGATTTTCACCGGAACACAAATGTTACACTATAGGAACCTCTCAAGGATACTTATCCTTAAGAAGTGAAATTCCAACATTTGATTCTGAATCCTCCGCACTTGGTTCACTATTTTGTAAAATCATGGCCTGTGTGAACATGTTATATGTGAATGTCGCAAAACAAGTATGATCTTCTCCTGAACACAAAGTGTAACACTATAGAATCTTCTGTAGGATACTTATCCCTAAGACGTGCACCTCCAACATTTGACTCTCAGTCCTCCTCACTTGGTTCACTATTTTGGAAAATCACGGGCTGCGTGAACATATTCTATGAAACGTCACAAAACCAGTGTGAATTTCGCCTGCACATTAAAAGTTACAATGTATGAACATCTACAGGATTCTTATCAATGAGAAGAGAAAGTGAAACATGTGAATTTGATGCATCCTCACTTGGTCACTATTTTCAAGCTCCTTACAGGCCTGAACATAGCTGTTAGAATCAGCACAAAATGAATGTTGTTTTCTCCAGAACACAAAGTTTTACAGTCTAGAAACCTGTGTAGGATACTTATCCCAAAGAAGTGCACATGCTACATATGACTTCCCAAAGAAGTGCACATGCTACATATGAATGTGAGTCCTCTTCACTTGGTTCACTATTTTGGAAAGGAATGACATGCATGAACATGTTTCATGGAAACATAGTAAACCAAGTGTGATTTCCTCCTGAACACAAAGATTTATAATATAGAAACTTCTGTAAGATACTTATCCTAAAGAAGTGCACTTTCAACATTTACCTCAGAGTCCTCCTCACTTGGTTCACTATTTTGTTAAATCATGGCCTGTGTGAACATGTGCCATTCAAATGTCACAAAACAAGTATGATTTTCACCGGAACACAAATGTTACAGTATAGGAACTTCTCTAGGATCGTTATCCCTAAGAAGTGAAATTCCATCATTTGACTCTGAATCCTCCGCACTTGGTTCACTATTTTGGAAAATCATGTCCTGCGATAACATGTGATATGCGAAGGTCGCAAAAGATGTATGATCTTCTCCTGAACGCAAAGTGCAAGACTATAGAATCTTCTGTAGGATGCTTATCCCTAAGACGTGCACCTCCAACATTTGACTCTCAGTCCTCCTCACTTGGTTCACTATTTTGGAAAATCACGGGCTGCGTGAACATATTCTATGAAAACGTCACAAAACCAGTGTGAATTTCGCCTGCACATTAAAAGTTACAATGTATGAACATCTACAGGATTCTTATCAATGAGAAGAGAAAGTGAAACATGTGAATTCCACACATCCTCACTTGGTCACTATTTTCAAGCTGATTACAAGCCTGAACATAGTTGTTAGATTCAGCACAATACAAACATTTTTTGCTCCAGAATACAAAGTTTTACAGTATAGAAACCTGTGGAGGATACTTATCCCAAAGAAGTGCACATGCTACATATGACTTCCCAAAGAAGTGTACATGGTACATATGACCGTGAGTCCTCTTCACTTGGTTCACTATTTTGGAAGGGAATGACATGCATGAACAAGTTTCATGGAAACGTAGTAAACCAAGTGTGATTTCCTCCTGAACACAAAGAGTTATAAAAACTTCTGTATGATACTTATCCTAAAGAAGTGCACTTTCAACATTTACCTCAGAGTCCTCCTAACTTGGTTCACTATTTTGTAAACTCATGGCCTGTGTGAACATGTGCCATTCAAATGTCGCAAAACAAATATGATTTTTTCCTGAACCTAAATGTTAGAGTATAAAAACTTCTCTAGGATACTTATCCCTAAGAAGTGAAATTCCAACATTTGACTCTGAATCCTCCACACTTGGTTCATTCTTTTGGAATATCATGGCCTGCATGACCATGTTATATGCGAATGTCACAAAACAAGTATGATCTTCTCCTGAACACAAAGTGTAACACTATAGAATCTTCTGTAGGATTCTTATCACTACGAAGTGCACCTCCCACATTTGACTCTCAGTCCTCCTCACTTGGTTCACTATTTTGAAAAATCAAGGCCTGCATGAACATGATCCATGAAAACGTCACAAAACCAGTGTGAATTTATCCTGAACATAAAAAGTTACAAAGTATGAACATCTACAGGATTCTTATCACTGAGAAGAGAAAGTGAAACATGTGAATTTGAGGCGTCCTCACTTGGTCACTATTTTCAAGCTCATTACAAGCCTGAACATAGTTGGTAGAATCAGCACAAAACAAATGTTGTTTTCTCCAGAACACAAAGTTTTACAGTCTAGAAACCTGTGGAGGACACTTATCCCAAAGAAGTGCACATGCTACATATGACTTCCCAAAGAAGTGCACATGCTACATATGACTGTGAGTCCTCTTCACTTGATTCACTATTTTGGGAGAGAACGACATGCATGAACATGTTTTATGGAAACGTGGTAAACCAAGTGTGATTTCCTCCTGAACACAAAGAGTTACAATACAGAAACTTCTGTATGATACTTATCCTAAAGAAGTGCACTTGCACCATTTAACTCAGAGTCCTCCTCACTTGGTTCACTATTTTGTTAAATCACGGCCTGTGTGAACATGTGCCATTCAAATGTCACAAAACAAGTATGATTTTCGCCTGAACACAAATGTTACAGTATAAGAACTTCTCTAGGATCGTTATCCCTAAGAAGTGAAATTCCATCATTTGACTCTGAATCCTCCGCACTTGGTTCACTATTTTGGAAAATCATGTCCTGCGAGAACATGTGATATGCGAAGGTCGCAAAAGATGTATGATCTTCTCCTGAACACAAAGTGCAAGACTATAGAATCTTCTGTAGGATGCTTATCCCTAAGAAGTGGACCTCGAACATTTGACGCCCAGTCCTCCGCACATGGTTCACTCTTTTGGAAAATCAAGGTCTGCGTGAACATATTCCATGAAAACGTCACAAAACCAGTGTGAATTTCTCCTGAACATAAAAAGTTACAATGTATGAACATCTACAGGATTCTTATTTCTGAGAAGAGAACGTGAAACATGTGAATTTGACGAGTCCTCACTTGGTCACTATTTTCAAGCTCAGTACAAGCCAGAACCTAGTTGGTAGAATCAGCACAAAACAAATGTTGTTTTTGCCAGAATACAAAGTTTTACAGTCTAGAAACCTGTGTAGGATACTTATCCCAAAAAAGTGCACATGCTACATGTGACTTCCCAAAGAAGTGCACCTGCTACATATGACTGTGAGTCCTCTTCACTTGGTGCATTATTTTGTACGGGAACAACATGCATGAACATGTTTCATTGAAAAGTTGTAAAACAAGTGTGATTTCCTCCTGAACATAAAGAGTTTCAATATAGAAATTTCTGTATGATACTTATCTTAAAGAAGTGAACTTGTGATTATTAACTCAGAGTCCTCTTCACTTGGTTCACTATTTTGTAAATTCATGGCCTGTGTGAACATGTGCCATTGAAATGTCACAGAATAAGTATGATTTTCGCCTGAACACAAATGTTACAATATAGGAACTTCTTTAGGATACTTATCCCTAAGAAGTGAAATTCCAACATTTGACTCTGAATCCTCCGCACTTGGTTCACTCTTTTGGAAAATCATGGCCTGCGTGAACATGATGTATGCGAATGTCGCAAAATATGTATGATCTTCTCCTGAACACAACGTGTAACACTATAGAATCTTCTGTGGGATACTTATCCCTAAGAAGTGCACCTCCAACATTTCACTCTCAGTCCTCCTCACTTGGTTCACTATTTTGGAAAATCAAGGTCTGTGTGAACATATTCCATAGAAACGTCAAAAAACCAGTGTGAAATTCTCCTGAACATAAAAAGTTACAACGAATGAACATCTACAGGAATCTTATCACTGAAAAGAGAAAGTGAAACATGTGAATTTGACGCGTCCTCACTTGATCACTATTTTCAAGCTCATTACAAGCCTGAACATAGTTGGTAGAATCAGCACAAAAAAAAGTTGTTTGCTCCAGAATACAAAGTTTTACAGTCTAAAAACCTGTGTAGAGTACTAATCCCAAAGAAGTGCACATGCTACATATGACTTCCCAAAGAAGTGCACATGCTACATATGACTGTGAGTCCTCTTCACTTGGTTCACTATTTTGGAAGGGAATGACATGCATGAACATGTTTCTTGTAAAAGTCGTAAACCAAGTGTGATTTCCTCCTGAACACAAAGAGTTACAATATAGAAACTTCTGTACGATACTTATCCTAAAGATGTGCATTTGCAACATGTAACTCAGAGACCTCCTCACTTGGTTCAATATTTTGTAAATCATGGTCTGTGTGAACATGTGCCATTCAAATGTCACAAAAGAAGTATGATTTTCACCGGAACACAAATGTTACAGTATAGGAACCTCTCAAGGATACTTATCCTTAAGAAGTGAAATTCCAACATTTGATTCTGAATCCTCCGCTCTTAGTTCACTATTTTGTAAAATCATGGCCTGTGTGAACATGTTATATGTGAATGTCGCAAAACAAGTATGATCTTCTCCTGAACACAAAGTGTAACACTGTAGAATCTTCTGTAGGATACTTATCCCTAAGACGTGCACCTCCAACATTTGACTCTCAGTCCTCCTCACTTGGTTCACTATTTTGGAAAATCACGGGCTGCGTGAACATATTCTATGAAAACGTCACAAAACCAGTGTGAATTTCGCCTGCACATTAAAAGTTACAATGTATGAACATCTACAGGATTCTTATCAATGAGAAGAGAAAGTGAAACATGTGAATTTGATGCATCCTCACTTGGTCACTATTTTCAAGCTCCTTACAGGCCTGAACATAGCTGTTAGAATCAGCACAAAATGAATGTTGTTTTCTCCAGAACACAAAGTTTTACAGTCTAGAAACCTGTGTAGGATACTTATCCCAAAGAAGTGCACATGCTACATATGACTTCCCAAAGAAGTGCACATGCTACATATGACTGTGAGTCCTCTTCACTTGATTCACTATTTTGGGAGAGAACGACATGCATGAACATGTTTTATGAAAACGTGGTAAACCAAGTGTGATTTCCTCCTGAACACAAAGAGTTACAATACAGAAACTTCTGTATGATACTTATCCTAACGAAGTGCACTTGCACCATTTAACTCAGAGTCCTCCTCACTTGGTTCACTATTTTGTTAAATCATGGCCTGTGTGAACATGTGCCATTCAAATGTCACAAAACAAGTATCATTTTCGCCTGAACACAAATGTTACAGTATAGGAACTTCTCTAGGATCGTTATCCCTAAGAAGTGAAATTCCATCATTTGACTCTGAATCCTCCGCACTTGGTTCACTATTTTGGAAAATCATGTCTTGCGAGAACATGTGATATGCGAAGGTCGCAAAAGATGTATGATCTTCTCCTGAACACAAAGTGCAAGACTATAGAATCTTCTGTAGGATGCTTATCCCTAAGAAGTGGACCTCGAACATTTGACACTCAGTCCTCCGCACATGGTTCACTATTTTGGAAAATCAAGGTCTGCGTGAACATATTCCATAGAAACGTCAAAAAACCAGTGTGAAATTCTCCTGAACATAAAAAGTTACAACGAATGAACATCTACAGGAATCTTATCACTGAAAAGAGAAAGTGAAACATGTGAATTTGACGCGTCCTCACTTGATCACTATTTTCAAGCTCATTACAAGCCTGAACATAGTTGGTAGAATCAGCACAAAAAAAAGTTGTTTGCTCCAGAATACAAAGTTTTACAGTCTAAAAACCTGTGTAGAGTACTAATCCCAAAGAAGTGCACATGCTACATATGACTTCCCAAAGAAGTGCACATGCTACATATGACTGTGAGTCCTCTTCACTTGGTTCACTATTTTGGAAGGGAATGACATGCATGAACATGTTTCTTGTAAAAGTCGTAAACCAAGTGTGATTTCCTCCTGAACACAAAGAGTTACAATATAGAAACTTCTGTACGATACTTATCCTAAAGATGTGCATTTGCAACATGTAACTCAGAGACCTCCTCACTTGGTTCAATATTTTGTAAAATCATGGTCTGTGTGAACATGTGCCATTCAAATGTCACAAAAGAAGTATGATTTTCACCGGAACACAAATGTTACAGTATAGGAACCTCTCAAGGATACTTATCCTTAAGAAGTGAAATTCCAACATTTGATTCTGAATCCTCCGCTCTTAGTTCACTATTTTGTAAAATCATGGCCTGTGTGAACATGTTATATGTGAATGTCGCAAAACAAGTATGATCTTCTCCTGAACACAAAGTGTAACACTGTAGAATCTTCTGTAGGATACTTATCCCTAAGACGTGCACCTCCAACATTTGACTCTCAGTCCTCCTCACTTGGTTCACTATTTTGGAAAATCACGGGCTGCGTGAACATATTCTATGAAAACGTCACAAAACCAGTGTGAATTTCGCCTGCACATTAAAAGTTACAATGTATGAACATCTACAGGATTCTTATCAATGAGAAGAGAAAGTGAAACATGTGAATTTGATGCATCCTCACTTGGTCACTATTTTCAAGCTCCTTACAGGCCTGAACATAGCTGTTAGAATCAGCACAAAATGAATGTTGTTTTCTCCAGAACACAAAGTTTTACAGTCTAGAAACCTGTGTAGGATACTTATCCCAAAGAAGTGCACATGCTACATATGACTTCCCAAAGAAGTGCACATGCTACATATGACTGTGAGTCCTCTTCACTTGATTCACTATTTTGGGAGAGAACGACATGCATGAACATGTTTTATGGAAACGTGGTAAACCAAGTGTGATTTCCTCCTGAACACAAAGAGTTACAATACAGAAACTTCTGTATGATACTTATCCTAACGAAGTGCACTTGCACCATTTAACTCAGAGTCCTCCTCACTTGGTTCACTATTTTGTTAAATCATGGCCTGTGTGAACATGTGCCATTCAAATGTCACAAAACAAGTATGATTTTCGCCTGAACACAAATGTTACAGTATAGGAACTTCTCTAGGATCGTTATCCCTAAGAAGTGAAATTCCATCATTTGACTCTGAATCCTCCGCACTTGGTTCACTATTTTGGAAAATCATGTCCTGCGAGAACATGTGATATGCGAAGGTCGCAAAAGATGTATGATCTTCTCCTGAACACAAAGTGCAAGACTATAGAATCTTCTGTAGGATGCTTATCACTAAGAAGTGGACCTCGAACATTTGACGCTCAGTCCTCCGCACATGGTTCACTCTTTTGGAAAATCAAGGTCTGCGTGAACATATTCCATGAAAACGTCACAAAACCAGTGTGAATTTCTCCTGAACATAAAAAGTTACAACGTATGAACATCTACAGGATTCTTATTTCTGAGAAGAGAACGTGAAACATGTGAATTTGACGAGTCCTCACTTGGTCACTATTTTCAAGCTCAGTACAAGCCAGAACATAGTTGGTAGAATCAGCACAAAACAAATGTTGTTTTTGCCAGAATACAAAGTTTTACAGTCTAGAAACCTGTGTAGGATACTTATCCCAAAAAAGTGCACATGCTACACATGTGACTTCCCAAAGAAGTGCACCTGCTACATATGACTGTGAGTCCTCTTCACTTGGTGCATTATTTTGTACGGGAACAACATGCATGAACATGTTTCATTGAAAAGTTGTAAAACAAGTGTGATTTCCTCCTGAACATAAAGAGTTTCAATATAGAAATTTCTGTATGATACTTATCTTAAAGAAGTGAACTTGTGATTATTAACTCAGAGTCCTCTTCACTTGGTTCACTATTTTGTAAATTCATGGCCTGTGTGAACATGTGCCATTGAAATGTCACAGAATAAGTATGATTTTCGCCTGAACACAAATGTTACAATATAGGAACTTCTTTAGGATACTTATCCCTAAGAAGTGAAATTCCAACATTTGACTCTGAATCCTCCGCACTTGGTTCACTCTTTTGGAAAATCATGGCCTGCGTGAACATGATGTATGCGAATGTCGCAAAATATGTATGATCTTCTCCTGAACACAACGTGTAACACTATAGAATCTTCTGTGGGATACTTATCCCTAAGAAGTGCACCTCCAACATTTCACTCTCAGTCCTCCTCACTTGGTTCACTATTTTGGAAAATCAAGGTCTGTGTGAACATATTCCATAGAAACGTCAAAAAACCAGTGTGAAATTCTCCTGAACATAAAAAGTTACAACGAATGAACATCTACAGGAATCTTATCACTGAAAAGAGAAAGTGAAACATGTGAATTTGACGCGTCCTCACTTGATCACTATTTTCAAGCTCATTACAAGCCTGAACATAGTTGGTAGAATCAGCACAAAAAAAAGTTGTTTGCTCCAGAATACAAAGTTTTACAGTCTAAAAACCTGTGTAGAGTACTAATCCCAAAGAAGTGCACATGCTACATATGACTTCCCAAAGAAGTGCACATGCTACATATGACTGTGAGTCCTCTTCACTTGGTTCACTATTTTGGAAGGGAATGACATGCATGAACATGTTTCTTGTAAAAGTCGTAAACCAAGTGTGATTTCCTCCTGAACACAAAGAGTTACAATATAGAAACTTCTGTACGATACTTATCCTAAAGATGTGCATTTGCAACATGTAACTCAGAGACCTCCTCACTTGGTTCAATATTTTGTAAAATCATGGTCTGTGTGAACATGTGCCATTCAAATGTCACAAAAGAAGTATGATTTTCACCGGAACACAAATGTTACAGTATAGGAACCTCTCAAGGATACTTATCCTTAAGAAGTGAAATTCCAACATTTGATTCTGAATCCTCCGCTCTTAGTTCACTATTTTGTAAAATCATGGCCTGTGTGAACATGTTATATGTGAATGTCGCAAAACAAGTATGATCTTCTCCTGAACACAAAGTGTAACACTGTAGAATCTTCTGTAGGATACTTATCCCTAAGACGTGCACCTCCAACATTTGACTCTCAGTCCTCCTCACTTGGTTCACTATTTTGGAAAATCACGGGCTGCGTGAACATATTCTATGAAAACGTCACAAAACCAGTGTGAATTTCGCCTGCACATTAAAAGTTACAATGTATGAACATCTACAGGATTCTTATCAATGAGAAGAGAAAGTGAAACATGTGAATTTGATGCATCCTCACTTGGTCACTATTTTCAAGCTCCTTACAGGCCTGAACATAGCTGTTAGAATCAGCACAAAATGAATGTTGTTTTCTCCAGAACACAAAGTTTTACAGTCTAGAAACCTGTGTAGGATACTTATCCCAAAGAAGTGCACATGCTACATATGACTTCCCAAAGAAGTGCACATGCTACATATGACTGTGAGTCCTCTTCACTTGATTCACTATTTTGGGAGAGAACGACATGCATGAACATGTTTTATGAAAACGTGGTAAACCAAGTGTGATTTCCTCCTGAACACAAAGAGTTACAATACAGAAACTTCTGTATGATACTTATCCTAACGAAGTGCACTTGCACCATTTAACTCAGAGTCCTCCTCACTTGGTTCACTATTTTGTTAAATCATGGCCTGTGTGAACATGTGCCATTCAAATGTCACAAAACAAGTATCATTTTCGCCTGAACACAAATGTTACAGTATAGGAACTTCTCTAGGATCGTTATCCCTAAGAAGTGAAATTCCATCATTTGACTCTGAATCCTCCGCACTTGGTTCACTATTTTGGAAAATCATGTCTTGCGAGAACATGTGATATGCGAAGGTCGCAAAAGATGTATGATCTTCTCCTGAACACAAAGTGCAAGACTATAGAATCTTCTGTAGGATGCTTATCCCTAAGAAGTGGACCTCGAACATTTGACACTCAGTCCTCCGCACATGGTTCACTATTTTGGAAAATCAAGGTCTGCGTGAACATATTCCATGAAAACGTCACAAAACCAGTGTGAATTTCTCCTGAACATAAAAAGTTACAACGTATGAACATCTACAGGAATCTTATCACTGAAAAGAGAAAGTGAAACATGTGAATTTGACGAGTCCTCACTTGGTCACTATTTTCAAGCTCAGTACAAGCCAGAACCTAGTTGGTAGAATCAGCACAAAACAAATGTTGTTTTTGCCAGAATACAAAGTTTTACAGTCTAGAAACCTGTGTAGGATACTTATCCCAAAAAAGTGCACATGCTACATGTGACTTCCCAAAGAAGTGCACCTGCTACATATGACTGTGAGTCCTCTTCACTTGGTGCATTATTTTGTACGGGAACAACATGCATGAACATGTTTCATTGAAAAGTTGTAAAACAAGTGTGATTTCCTCCTGAACATAAAGAGTTTCAATATAGAAATTTCTGTATGATACTTATCTTAAAGAAGTGAACTTGTGATTATTAACTCAGAGTCCTCTTCACTTGGTTCACTATTTTGTAAATTCATGGCCTGTGTGAACATGTGCCATTGAAATGTCACAGAATAAGTATGATTTTCGCCTGAACACAAATGTTACAATATAGGAACTTCTTTAGGATACTTATCCCTAAGAAGTGAAATTCCAACATTTGACTCTGAATCCTCCGCACTTGGTTCACTCTTTTGGAAAATCATGGCCTGCGTGAACATGATGTATGCGAATGTCGCAAAATATGTATGATCTTCTCCTGAACACAACGTGAAACACTATAGAATCTTCTGTGGGATACTTATCCCTAAGAAGTGCACCTCCAACATTTCACTCTCAGTCCTCCTCACTTGGTTCACTATTTTGGAAAATCAAGGTCTGTGTGAACATATTCCATAGAAACGTCAAAAAACCAGTGTGAAATTCTCCTGAACATAAAAAGTTACAACGAATGAACATCTACAGGAATCTTATCACTGAAAAGAGAAAGTGAAACATGTGAATTTGACGCGTCCTCACTTGATCACTATTTTCAAGCTCATTACAAGCCTGAACATAGTTGGTAGAATCAGCACAAAAAAAAGTTGTTTGCTCCAGAATACAAAGTTTTACAGTCTAAAAACCTGTGTAGAGTACTAATCCCAAAGAAGTGCACATGCTACATATGACTTCCCAAAGAAGTGCACATGCTACATATGACTGTGAGTCCTCTTCACTTGGTTCACTATTTTGGAAGGGAATGACATGCATGAACATGTTTCTTGTAAAAGTCGTAAACCAAGTGTGATTTCCTCCTGAACACAAAGAGTTACAATATAGAAACTTCTGTACGATACTTATCCTAAAGATGTGCATTTGCAACATGTAACTCAGAGACCTCCTCACTTGGTTCAATATTTTGTAAAATCATGGTCTGTGTGAACATGTGCCATTCAAATGTCACAAAAGAAGTATGATTTTCACCGGAACACAAATGTTACAGTATAGGAACCTCTCAAGGATACTTATCCTTAAGAAGTGAAATTCCAACATTTGATTCTGAATCCTCCGCTCTTAGTTCACTATTTTGTAAAATCATGGCCTGTGTGAACATGTTATATGTGAATGTCGCAAAACAAGTATGATCTTCTCCTGAACACAAAGTGTAACACTGTAGAATCTTCTGTAGGATACTTATCCCTAAGACGTGCACCTCCAACATTTGACTCTCAGTCCTCCTCACTTGGTTCACTATTTTGGAAAATCACGGGCTGCGTGAACATATTCTATGAAAACGTCACAAAACCAGTGTGAATTTCGCCTGCACATTAAAAGTTACAATGTATGAACATCTACAGGATTCTTATCAATGAGAAGAGAAAGTGAAACATGTGAATTTGATGCATCCTCACTTGGTCACTATTTTCAAGCTCCTTACAGGCCTGAACATAGCTGTTAGAATCAGCACAAAATGAATGTTGTTTTCTCCAGAACACAAAGTTTTACAGTCTAGAAACCTGTGTAGGATACTTATCCCAAAGAAGTGCACATGCTACATATGACTTCCCAAAGAAGTGCACATGCTACATATGACTGTGAGTCCTCTTCACTTGATTCACTATTTTGGGAGAGAACGACATGCATGAACATGTTTTATGAAACGTGGTAAACCAAGTGTGATTTCCTCCTGAACACAAAGAGTTACAATACAGAAACTTCTGTATGATACTTATCCTAACGAAGTGCACTTGCACCATTTAACTCAGAGTCCTCCTCACTTGGTTCACTATTTTGTTAAATCATGGCCTGTGTGAACATGTGCCATTCAAATGTCACAAAACAAGTATCATTTTCGCCTGAACACAAATGTTACAGTATAGGAACTTCTCTAGGATCGTTATCCCTAAGAAGTGAAATTCCATCATTTGACTCTGAATCCTCCGCACTTGGTTCACTATTTTGGAAAATCATGTCCTTGCGAGAACATGTGATATGCGAAGGTCGCAAAAGATGTATGATCTTCTCCTGAACACAAAGTGCAAGACTATAGAATCTTCTGTAGGATGCTTATCCCTAAGAAGTGGACCTCGAACATTTGACACTCAGTCCTCCGCACATGGTTCACTATTTTGGAAAATCAAGGTCTGCGTGAACATATTCCATGAAAACGTCACAAAACCAGTGTGAATTTCTCCTGAACATAAAAAGTTACAACGTATGAACATCTACAGGATCTTATCACTGAAAAGAGAAAGTGAAACATGTGAATTTGACGAGTCCTCACTTGGTCACTATTTTCAAGCTCAGTACAAGCCAGAACATAGTTGGTAGAATCAGCACAAAACAAATGTTGTTTTTGCCAGAATACAAAGTTTTACAGTCTAGAAACCTGTGTAGGATACTTATCCCAAAAAAGTGCACATGCTACATGTGACTTCCCAAAGAAGTGCACCTGCTACATATGACTGTGAGTCCTCTTCACTTGGTGCATTATTTTGTACGGGAACAACATGCATGAACATGTTTCATTGAAAAGTTGTAAAACAAGTGTGATTTCCTCCTGAACATAAAGAGTTTCAATATAGAAATTTCTGTATGATACTTATCTTAAAGAAGTGAACTTGTGATTATTAACTCAGAGTCCTCTTCACTTGGTTCACTATTTTGTAAATTCATGGCCTGTGTGAACATGTGCCATTGAAATGTCACAGAATAAGTATGATTTTCGCCTGAACACAAATGTTACAATATAGGAACTTCTTTAGGATACTTATCCCTAAGAAGTGAAATTCCAACATTTGACTCTGAATCCTCCGCACTTGGTTCACTCTTTTGGAAAATCATGGCCTGCGTGAACATGATGTATGCGAATGTCGCAAAATATGTATGATCTTCTCCTGAACACAACGTGAAACACTATAGAATCTTCTGTGGGATACTTATCCCTAAGAAGTGCACCTCCAACATTTCACTCTCAGTCCTCCTCACTTGGTTCACTATTTTGGAAAATCAAGGTCTGTGTGAACATATTCCATAGAAACGTCAAAAAACCAGTGTGAAATTCTCCTGAACATAAAAAGTTACAACGAATGAACATCTACAGGAATCTTATCACTGAAAAGAGAAAGTGAAACATGTGAATTTGACGCGTCCTCACTTGATCACTATTTTCAAGCTCATTACAAGCCTGAACATAGTTGGTAGAATCAGCACAAAAAAAAGTTGTTTGCTCCAGAATACAAAGTTTTACAGTCTAAAAACCTGTGTAGAGTACTAATCCCAAAGAAGTGCACATGCTACATATGACTTCCCAAAGAAGTGCACATGCTACATATGACTGTGAGTCCTCTTCACTTGGTTCACTATTTTGGAAGGGAATGACATGCATGAACATGTTTCTTGGAAAAGTCGTAAACCACGTGTGATTTCCTCCTGAACACAAAGAGTTACAATATAGAAACTTCTGTACGATACTTATCCTAAAGATGTGCATTTGCAACATGTAACTCAGAGACCTCCTCACTTGGTTCAATATTTTGTAAAATCATGGTCTGTGTGAACATGTGCCATTCAAATGTCACAAAAGAAGTATGATTTTCACCGGAACACAAATGTTACAGTATAGGAACCTCTCAAGGATACTTATCCTTAAGAAGTGAAATTCCAACATTTGATTCTGAATCCTCCGCTACTTAGTTCACTATTTTGTAAAATCATGGCCTGTGTGAACATGTTATATGTGAATGTCGCAAAACAAGTATGATCTTCTCCTGAACACAAAGTGTAACACTGTAGAATCTTCTGTAGGATACTTATCCCTAAGACGTGCACCTCCAACATTTGACTCTCAGTCCTCCTCACTTGGTTCACTATTTTGGAAAATCACGGGCTGCGTGAACATATTCTATGAAAACGTCACAAAACCAGTGTGAATTTCGCCTGCACATTAAAAGTTACAATGTATGAACATCTACAGGATTCTTATCAATGAGAAGAGAAAGTGAAACATGTGAATTTGATGCATCCTCACTTGGTCACTATTTTCAAGCTCCTTACAGGCCTGAACATAGCTGTTAGAATCAGCACAAAATGAATGTTGTTTTCTCCAGAACACAAAGTTTTACAGTCTAGAAACCTGTGTAGGATACTTATCCCAAAGAAGTGCACATGCTACATATGACTTCCCAAAGAAGTGCACATGCTACATATGACTGTGAGTCCTCTTCACTTGATTCACTATTTTGGGAGAGAACGACATGCATGAACATGTTTTATGAAACGTGGTAAACCAAGTGTGATTTCCTCCTGAACACAAAGAGTTACAATACAGAAACTTCTGTATGATACTTATCCTAACGAAGTGCACTTGCACCATTTAACTCAGAGTCCTCCTCACTTGGTTCACTATTTTGTTAAATCATGGCCTGTGTGAACATGTGCCATTCAAATGTCACAAAACAAGTATCATTTTCGCCTGAACACAAATGTTACAGTATAGGAACTTCTCTAGGATCGTTATCCCTAAGAAGTGAAATTCCATCATTTGACTCTGAATCCTCCGCACTTGGTTCACTATTTTGGAAAATCATGTCTTGCGAGAACATGTGATATGCGAAGGTCGCAAAAGATGTATGATCTTCTCCTGAACACAAAGTGCAAGACTATAGAATCTTCTGTAGGATGCTTATCCCTAAGAAGTGGACCTCGAACATTTGACACTCAGTCCTCCGCACATGGTTCACTATTTTGGAAAATCAAGGTCTGCGTGAACATATTCCATGAAAACGTCACAAAACCAGTGTGAATTTCTCCTGAACATAAAAAGTTACAACGTATGAACATCTACAGGAATTCTTATCACTGAAAAGAGAAAGTGAAACATGTGAATTTGACGAGTCCTCACTTGGTCACTATTTTCAAGCTCAGTACAAGCCAGAACCTAGTTGGTAGAATCAGCACAAAACAAATGTTGTTTTTGCCAGAATACAAAGTTTTACAGTCTAGAAACCTGTGTAGGATACTTATCCCAAAAAAGTGCACATGCTACATGTGACTTCCCAAAGAAGTGCACCTGCTACATATGACTGTGAGTCCTCTTCACTTGGTGCATTATTTTGTACGGGAACAACATGCATGAACATGTTTCATTGAAAAGTTGTAAAACAAGTGTGATTTCCTCCTGAACATAAAGAGTTTCAATATAGAAACTTCTGTATGATACTTATCTTAAAGAAGTGAACTTGTGATTATTAACTCAGAGTCCTCCTCACTTGCTTCACTATTTTGTAAATTCATGGCCTGTGTGAACATGTGCCATTGAAATGTCACAGAATAAGTATGATTTTCGCCTGAACACAAATGTTACAATATAGGAACTTCTTTAGGATACTTATCCCTAAGAAGTGAAATTCCAACATTTGACTCTGAATCCTCCGCACTTGGTTCACTCTTTTGGAAAATCATGGCCTGCGTGAACATGATGTATGCGAATGTCGCAAAATATGTATGATCTTCTCCTGAACACAACGTGTAACACTATAGAATCTTCTGTGGGATACTTATCCCTAAGAAGTGCACCTCCAACATTTCACTCTCAGTCCTCCTCACTTGGTTCACTATTTTGGAAAATCAAGGTCTGTGTGAACATATTCCATAGAAACGTCAAAAAACCAGTGTGAAATTCTCCTGAACATAAAAAGTTACAACGAATGAACATCTACAGGAATCTTATCACTGAAAAGAGAAAGTGAAACATGTGAATTTGACGCGTCCTCACTTGATCACTATTTTCAAGCTCATTACAAGCCTGAACATAGTTGGTAGAATCAGCACAAAAAAAAGTTGTTTGCTCCAGAATACAAAGTTTTACAGTCTAAAAACCTGTGTAGAGTACTAATCCCAAAGAAGTGCACATGCTACATATGACTTCCCAAAGAAGTGCACATGCTACATATGACTGTGAGTCCTCTTCACTTGGTTCACTATTTTGGAAGGGAATGACATGCATGAACATGTTTCTTGTAAAAGTCGTAAACCAAGTGTGATTTCCTCCTGAACACAAAGAGTTACAATATAGAAACTTCTGTACGATACTTATCCTAAAGATGTGCATTTGCAACATGTAACTCAGAGACCTCCTCACTTGGTTCAATATTTTGTAAAATCATGGTCTGTGTGAACATGTGCCATTCAAATGTCACAAAAGAAGTATGATTTTCACCGGAACACAAATGTTACAGTATAGGAACCTCTCAAGGATACTTATCCTTAAGAAGTGAAATTCCAACATTTGATTCTGAATCCTCCGCTCTTAGTTCACTATTTTGTAAAATCATGGCCTGTGTGAACATGTTATATGTGAATGTCGCAAAACAAGTATGATCTTCTCCTGAACACAAAGTGTAACACTGTAGAATCTTCTGTAGGATACTTATCCCTAAGACGTGCACCTCCAACATTTGACTCTCAGTCCTCCTCACTTGGTTCACTATTTTGGAAAATCACGGGCTGCGTGAACATATTCTATGAAAACGTCACAAAACCAGTGTGAATTTCGCCTGCACATTAAAAGTTACAATGTATGAACATCTACAGGATTCTTATCAATGAGAAGAGAAAGTGAAACATGTGAATTTGATGCATCCTCACTTGGTCACTATTTTCAAGCTCCTTACAGGCCTGAACATAGCTGTTAGAATCAGCACAAAATGAATGTTGTTTCTCCAGACCACAAAGTTTTACAGTCTAGAAACCTGTGTAGGATACTTATCCCAAAGAAGTGCACATGCTACATATGACTGTGATTCCTCTTCACTTGGTTCACGATTTTGGAAGGGAATGGCATGCATTAACATGTTTCATGGAAACGTCGTACAACACGTGTGATTTCCTCCTGAACACAAGGAGTTAAGGTATAGAAACTTCTGTAAGACACTTATCCTAAAGAAGTGCACTAGCAACATTTGACACAGAGTTCTCCTCACTTGGCTCACTATTTTGTAAAATCATGGCCTTTGTGAACATGTGCCATGCAAATGTCACAAAACAATTATGATTTTCTCCTGAAAGCAAATGTTACAGTATACAAACTTCTGTAGTATACTTATCCCTAAAGAGGTGCACTTCCACAACTTGACCCTGAATACTCCTCACTTGGTTAACTATTTTGAAATCATCTCCTACATGAATAGGGTCCATGGAAACGTCGCAAAACAGTGTGATTTTCAGCAGAAACAAAGAGATACAGTACCGAATCTTCTGTAGGATACTTACCACTAAGAAGTGCACTTCAAACATTTGACTCTGAGTCCTCCTCACTTGATTCACTATTTTGGAAAATCATAGCCTGCGTGAACATATTCCTGGGAAAAATTGCATAACAAGTGTGATACTCTCCTGAACACAAAGAATGACAGTATAGAAACTTTTGTGGGATACTAACCACTAAGAAAATCACTTGCAACATTTGATTCTGAGTCCTTCTCTCTTGGTTCACTATTTTGGAATATCATGGCTTGCGTGTAAATGTTCCATTGACTGTCGCACAAGAAGTGTGACTTTCTCCTGATCACAAAGACTTACAGTATAGAAGCTTCTGTAGGATACGTATCCCAACGAAGTGCACTTGGAACATTTGACTCTGAGTCATCCTCACTTGGTTAACTATTTTGGAAAAATCATGGCCTTCTTCAACATGTTCCATGGAAATGTGGCACAACAGCTGTTATTTTCTCCTGAGCACAAAGAGTTACAGTATAGGAACTTCCGTAGGACACTTACCAGTAAGAAGTGCACATGCAATATTTGATTCTGAACCCTCCTCCCTTGGTTCACTATTTTTGAAAATCATGGCCTGCGTGAACATGTTATATGCAAATATCACAAAACAAGTATGAACACGAAATGTTAAAGTACAGAATCTTCTGTAGGATACTTATCCCTAAGAAGTGCACTTCCAACGTTTGACTCTCAGTCCTCATCACTTGGTTCACCATTTTGGAAAATCAAGGCCTGCGTGAACATATTCCATGAAAACCTCACAGAACCAGTGTTTTTTTCTCCTGAACATAAAAAGTTACAACGTATGAACATCTACAAGATTCTTTTTTTTTAATTTTTTTTTCCACAGAAAAACAAAAAGTTGGGGAGACATACATTTTACAACCCACATTAATTTTCAGTTGGTCCTAACCCTCTCTGGTACAGCAATCAAAAACACTAGCTGTTTTGCCAGAATGAAGGTGTTCAACCCCAGACAGAATGATTGTACATGGATGACTAGCAGACTGCATGTTTTTTTCCCTGAGAGAAGTGTAAGACAAACAGAAGTTGCTGAGAGAGCCATCTTTCCAAGCAGTTCCTCCCTTTGACTCTGGAGGATGTGCCTGAAGTATTCAGCTAGTCAGCACCCAGACCACATGCCTCTTCTCCCTGTAAATTCACCTTCCTTCCCAACCACTTGAGCTCCTAAACCTTCAAGGCCCTGGACCTAAATTTATCAACCAAGATTTTTCTATGTCAGCAGTCATGCTTGGTAACTTGGGAAGTCTGGCTCCTGCGAACACCAATTTACATTTCTGCGTTTATTTCCACAACTAGGTAAGGAGAGACAAACCTTTCAGTCACCTTTAGGATTAATTAAAAACTACATAAAGTGCTTTTAGGTCCTTAGATAAACATGATATAAATAAATGGTCTATGAACAGGAACGATAAATACATAGGTAAAAATAGCTCTAGCAAGATGACCTTATGGCTCTGAGATGGGCAGGCAGGGCAGTTCTTCCCATTACATTCTTAGTCACTTTATTCATGCTTATTTTATCTGCAGTCCAGACTAAAGGTCGCATTGTAAGGCTGAAGTTTTCAAATGACCCTCGCTCACACGAAACCTTTCTTCAGTTTACTAGTAGCTCTTCTGTAACTGAGATTTAACAGAGCCAACTGTCTTTTACATGTGAGCACATTTAAACGCAAAGAACTTTAGAGTAAGCCAGGGAAGATACAGGTCTTGTTGAAATTTTTCTTCCAAAGACAGGATTCCTTTAGTAACAACTGAAAAGACGCCAATCCAGAGAAAACGCTCCATCTCATTCCCATGACTGTTATTGTAGTAACACTCATCAAGGAGATATTGCTGCCCCCAACAAGATAAAACTCACAGGAAGGTTTGTTGACTCCTGAAGGAGGGGAGGAGATTACTTGGGTTCCCAGTGAGAGGGTTCATAGTACAGATAACTAAATGGCAAATTGAGAGTACAGGGAAGGCAGAAAAAAGCTACAGAATTAGATTATGTACCTGTGGAGACCAGAGAGGGTTTAACAAGCAAGCAAATATTCCAAAGGATAGGAAATAAAAGTTAAGTTCAATAGTACAGAAAGGGTAATACAAAATTCAAAACAAAGCTTGGGAATCCTTAGTAGAAAAGAAACAGTAAGTATTTGTTTTATTGACACCACCAGGTTTAAACCTGTGTTTAACAAGCAAACCCTATAAATAGCACCATGGTTAAGAGTCTAGCCTGCTTTACCAAGCCATTTACAACTTAAAAAAAGTACACAGGACCCAATGTCTTTTATCTACCTGTGATCCTTGAAATACTTACCAAAATCAGATTGGAAAATTAAGCCTGCATAGTTATGCATCGCATTTGCTCCCACTACAATCAGGCTACATACAACTGGTTCTGTACATACTCTAGGACTGATCATGACCAAGTTTAGAAAGCTGTAAGACATAGATTCCTAACTACAGAAGCTGCAAATTTCAAAAGGTTATGAAAAAACTAAATTTGAGATTTCCTTCTTTTATATGCAAAGAAATAGATTTTCTGTAAAAATATATACAATTTTTACAGACAAATGCATTTACAAGTTGTTTCTATTTTAAAAATTGAGAATATTCAGTATTTGTAACTAATTAGTGAACCTTTAAGTCAAGTATTCTTGGCCATCACTAGGCTAATAAACTAAGAACCATCCAAACCAAGTCAAAGCAGAACAGGTAGAAAGTCCTGAACACTTGGATTTTAAGAATTACTCCTGGGAAAGCTAGTCATAAACAAGCTTCCCTTCACATACTTGTACAGTACTGAGGCTTCTAGTCATAGTTTGGTTACTTGTAGCTTAAAACCATGTTACAGGGGTCACTGCCATTGTTAGTGCTTCTCTTAACACTACAGGAAGTTAATGAATTCTGGGCAAGTTTGACGAATGCTATCACTAGCCTGGTTACTGGCCACTCCTCTGGTTCTAGACAAGGAAATGAAGTCCTTCCACCCGTACGCTTCAAGTCTGTAAAGTCCTCCACGGCCTCCCAGTTTGCTGAGAGTGAACTTGGCTTCTTTCAGATAGTAACTCTTCAGAGGGAGTTCTTTTCCCATGTATTTATTCTGTTAGCCATAATCCTGTGGCCACTTGCTTCCTGGATTCTTAAAGCTTGGGCAGCTTCAAGTCCAACTCCATAAATATATTTCATCTCCCGGAAGCAGGTGGTTCTGGTTTGTTGTTGTTGCTTTAGAGTCACCTACTGCACTTAGAAGGCTATCTGATCAGGTAAGCCAAACCAGCCCCCACTCCAGCAACACCTGCAAAAGCCAGCAGCACATTTCTGATGCCACCTTCTAGGTCCTGCACGTGGAAGAACTCCACAAACCCATCCCGCCTTTTTGTTTGACTAGCCAGTCCCGTTTTGTCCTTACAAGAACATCGGTGATACTTTCTGCTAATGGTTCAATGCAGTTTTCTTGGTTTATGCTTTTCAAGTATTTGGCCACAAAGGCACCAAAAGAATTGAGAGTCACAATCCTGCCCCAGTTTTTACGCCGTCACTGAAAACATTTATCATCACTCGAGATACAGATTTGACATCGTCTTCGTTTTTAATGTCCAGTTTCCGAAGCATGCCTTGGAAGGCTGTCTCGTGGTTGCGCTGCACGCCATCGCCCACCCGCCACAGGGTCTCCAGCGCCCTCCCGCTGGCCGTCCGCGCCCGGCTCAGGGGCTTGGCATCTTTGGCGCCCGTGGCCTGCTCCCGGAGGTACCGGGAGATGATCTACAGCAACTGCCGGTACAGCTCGTCATCCTCCTCCTCGGCCAGCGGCGTCAATGGGCAGGGGCCTCGCGACCCTCCTGGCGTCCTGAGCCAGGACTGCCGGGGGTGCTCCCGCCCGGCCTTGCCGCCGCCCGGCTCCCGCCTCACCTTGACCTCCTCAGGGGACAGCAGCAGGCCGCCCGCCGGGGAGGCGCTGCCACCACCCGTGCCGAAGCCGGCGCCCCTGCAGTACAAGTTGAGTCCGATTACTGCATTTCTCTGGAGGCCAAACATGGTGGGAACAGCGCTGCGCTGGGCCAGGGGAAGGACTCCACTCCCAGCTCGAAGGAAGCGGAAGTTAGGAGTCACATCTACAAGATTCTTATCACTGACAAGTGAAAGTGAAACATGTGAATTTGACGCTTCCTCACTTGATCACTATTTTCAAGCTCATTACAGGCCTGAACATAGTTGGTAGAATCAGCACAAAGCGAATGTTTTTTTTCCTCCAGAACACAAAGTTTTAGTGTCTAGAAACCTGTGTAGAATACTTGTCCCAAAGAAGTGCACATGCTACATATAACTTCCCAAAGAAGTGCACATGCTACATATGACTGTGAGTCCTCTTCACTTGGTTCACGATTTTGGAAGGGAACCACATGCATGAACATGTTTCATGGAACGTCGTACAACAAGTGTGATTTCCTCCTGAACACAAAGAGTTACAGTATAGAAACTTCTGTATGATACTTCTCCTAAAGAAGTGCACTTGCGCCCCAACCACCCCGGAGCCCCATGCATCCCAGCAGCGAGCACCTAGGCAGACTGTGGCTTGGCCTATGCCCCCACCCTGGACGACCCCAGCCCCTAGCTGCTGCCCTGCCCCCGCCTAAGGTGAGTGAGTGAGAGAGAGAGAGCCCGGCCCAGCCCCAACCCCAGGAACCCCACTCGTACTGGCGGGAGCTCCCAGGCCGACTGCAGCTTAGCCTGAGCCCCGCCTCGGACCCAAGCCCCTCGCACCCTCCTGCCCCGTGCGCCTAGCCACCAACCTGGATCCCAGGTGAAGAATTCTACCAATAAGCCAGGGAGTGAAAGAGCCCAGCCCAGCCCCGCCCCCCACCCGGGAGCCACCTAGTGGGCAGTACAGCACTATGCAGCCGCAGGATTTGCCTTTCACCTGAACACAAAGAGTTACAGTATAGAAACTTCTGTAGGTTATGTATCCCAACGAAGTACACTTCCATCATTTGACTCTGAGTCATGCTCACTTGGTTAACTATTTTGGAAAAATCATGGCCTGCTTCAACATGTTCCATGGAAATTTGGCACAACAACTGTTAATTTCTCCTGACAAAAGAGGTACAGTATAGGAAACTTCCAAAGGAGACTTAAAGATAAGAAGTACACATGCAATATTTGACTCTGAACCCTCATCACTTGGTTCATTATTTTGGAAATTCATGGCATGCGGGAACATGGTCCATGCAATGTCACAAAAACAAGTATGATTTTCTCCTGAACGGAAATGTTACAGTGTAGAAACTTCTCTAAAATACTTATCCCCAAAAAGTGCACTTACTACATTTGATTTTGAATTCTCCGCACTTGATTCACTATTTTGGAAATCATCTACTGCATGAATAGGTTCCGTGGAAACGTCGCAAAACAAGTGTGATTTTCTGCACAACACAAAGAGGTACAGTATCAAAACTTCTGTAGGACACTTACCACAAAGAAGTGCACTTCCAACATTTGACTCCTGAGTCCTCCTCACTTGGTTCACTATTTTGGAAAAATCATAGCCTGCGTGAACATGTTCCAGGGAAACATTGCAAAACAAGTGTGATACTCTCCTGAACACCAAGATTGACAGTATACAAACTTTGGCTGGGATACTTACCCCAAAGAAGAAGAGCACTTGCAACATTTTGACTCTGAGTCCTTCTCTCTTGGTTCACTATTTTGGAATATCTTGTGCTTGCGTGTAAATGTTCCATTGACTGTCACACAACAAGTGTGACTTTCTCCTGATCACAAAATGTTACAGTATAGAAACTTCTGTAGGATACGTATCCTAACGAAGTACACTTGCATCATTGACTCTGAGTCATCCTCACGTGTTATCTATTTTGGAAAAATCATGGCCTGCTTCAACATGTTCATGGAAATGTGGCACAACAACTCTTATTTTACTCCTGAACATAAAGAGTTAAAGTATAGGAACTTCCGAAGGACACTTACCAGTAAACAAGTGCACATGCAATATTTGACTCTCAACCCTCCTCATTTGGTCCACTATTTGGAAAATCATGGCATGCGTGAATATGTTATATGCAAATGGCGGCAAAACAAGTATGATGTTCTCCTGAACACAAAGTGTTCAGTATAGAATCTATTGAAGATACTTATCCCTAAGAAGTGCACTTCCAACATTTGACTCTCAGTCCTCCTCACTTGGTTCACCATTTTGGAAAATCAAGGCCTGCGTGAACATATTCCATGAAAACGTCACAAAACCAGTATGAATTTCTCCTGAACACAAAACGTTAAAATGTATGAATATCTACTGGATTCTTATCACTGAGAAGAGAAAGTGAACATGTGAATTTGACGCTTCCTCACTTGGTCACTATTTTCAAGCTCATTACAAGCCTGACCATAGTAGGGTAGAATCAGCACAAAACAAATGTTTTTTGCTCCAGAATACAAAGTTTTACAGTCTAGAAACCTGTGTAGCATACTTTTACCAAAGAAGTGGACATGCTACATATGACTGTGAGTCCTCTTCACTTGGTTCACTATTTTGGAAGGGCATGACATGCATGAACATGTTTCATGGAAACGTCGTAAAACAATGTGATTTCCTCCTGAACATAAAGAGTTACAATATAGAAACTTCTGTACGATACTTATCCTAAAGAAGTGCACCTGCAACATTTAATTAAGAGTCCTCCTCACTGGCTCACTATTTTGTAAATCATGGCCTGTGTGAACATGTGCCATTCAAATGTCAACAAAACAAGTATGATTTTTGCCTGAACACAAAAGTTACAGTATAGGAACTTCTCTAGGATACTTATCCCTAAGAAATGAAATTCCAGCATTTGACTGAATCCTCCACACTTGGTTCACTCTTTTGGAAAATCATGCCCTGCGTGAACATGTTGTAGGCAAATGTCCCAAAACAAGTATGATCTTCTCCTGAACACAAAGTGTAACAGTATAGAATCTCCTTTAGGATACTTATCTCTAAGAAGTGCACCTCCAACATTTGACTCTCAGTCCTCCTCACTTTGTTCACTTTTTGGAAAATCAAGGCCTGTGTGAACATATTCCATGAAAACCTCACAAACCTGTGTGAATTTCTCCTGAACATAAAAAGTTACAATGTATGAACATCTATAGTATTCTAATCACTGAGAAGAGAAAGTGAAACATGTGAATTTGACGCATCCTCACTTGGTCACTATTTTCAAGCTCACTACAAGCCTGAACATAGTTGGTAGAATCAGCACAAAACAAATGTTGTTTGCTCTAGAATACAAAATTTTGCAGTCTAGAAACCTTTGTAGGATGCTTAACCTAAAGATGTGCACATTCTACATATGACTTCCCAAAGAAGTGCACATGCTACATATGACTGTGAGTCCTCTTCACTTGGTTCATTATTTTGGAAGGGAACGACATGCAGGAACATGTTTCATGGAAACATCGTAAAACAAGTGTGATTTCCTCCTGAACACAAAGAGTTACAATATTAAAAACTTCTGTCCGGTACTTATCCTAAAGAAGTACACTTGTAACATTTTACTCAGAGTCCTCCTCACTTGGTTCATTATTTTGTAAAATCATGGCATGTGTGAACCTGTGCCATTCAAATGTCACAAAACAAGTATGATTTTCGCCTGAACGCAAATGTTAACAGTATAGGAAGTTCTCTAGGGTACTTATCCCTAAGAAGTGAAATTCCAACATTTGATTGAATCCTCCACACTGGGTTCACTATTTTGGAATATCATGGCCTGCGTGAACATGTTGTAGGTGAGTGTCGCAAAACAAGTATGATCTCCTCCTGAACACAAAGTGTAACAGTATAGAATCTTCTGTAAGATACTTATCCCTAAGAACTGCACGTCCAACATTGACTCTCAGTCCTCCTCACTTGGTTCACTATTTTGGAAAATCAAGGTCTGCGTGTACATATTCCATGAAAACGTCACAAAACCAGGGTGAATTTCTCCTGAACATAAAAAGTTACAACGTATGAACATCTACAGGATTCTTATCACTGAGAAGAGAAAGTGAAACATGTGAATTTGACGCATCCTCACTTGGTCACTATTTTCAAGCTCACTACAAGCTTGAACATAGTGGTAGGATCAGCAGAAAACAAATGTTGTTTGCTCCAGAATACAAAGTGTTACAGTCTAGAAACCTGTGTAGGATTCTGATCCCAAAGAAGTGCACATGCTACATATGACTTCCCAAAGAAGTGCATATGCTACATATGACTGTGAGTCCCCTTCACTTGGTTCACTATTTTGGAAGGGAATGACATGCATGAACATGTTTCATGGAAACGGCATACAACAAGTTTGATTTCCTCCTGAACACAAGAGTTACAGTATAGAAACTTCTGTGCGACTCTTATCCTAAAGAAGTGCACTTGCAGGTTTTGACTCAGAGTCCTCCTCACTTGGTTCACTATTTTGGAAAATCATGGCCTGTGTGAACATGTGCAATGCAAATGTCACAACACAAGTATGATTTTCCCCTGAATGCAAATGTTACAGTATACAAACTTCTGTAAGATATTTATCCTTAAGAGGTGCACTTCCAACATTTGACTCTGAATCCTCCTCACTTGGATTACTATTTGGATATTCACGGCCTGCGTGAATATGTGCCATGCAAATGTCACAAAACAAGTATGATTTTCTCCTGAACGCAAATGTTACAGTGTAGAAATTTCTCTAGGATACTTATCCCCCAAGAAGTGCACTTCCTACATTTGATTCTGAATCCACTGCACTTGGTTCACTATTTTTGAAATCATCTCCTTCATGAATAGATTCCATGGAAATGTCGCAAAACAAGTGTGATTTTCTGCAGAACACAAACAGGTACAGTATCGAAACTTCTGTAGGAGACTTATCACTAAGAAGTGCACTTCCAACATTTGACTCTGAGTCCTCCTCACTTGGTCTCTATTTTGGAAAGGTCATAGACTGCGAGAACATGTTGCATGGAAAATTGCAAAACAAGTGTGATACTCTCCTCAAACACAAAGAATTACAGTATAGAAACTTTTGTGGGATAGTTATTGCTAAGATCACTTGTAACCTTTGACTCTGAGTTCTTCTCTCTTGGTTCACTAATTTGGGAATATCATGGCTTGCGGTGTAAATGTATCATTGATTGTCGCACAACAAGTGTGACTTTCTCCTGATCACAAAGAGTTATAGTATAGAAACTTCTGTAGGATAGGTATGCCAACGAAGTGCACTTGCAACATTTGACTCAGAGTCATCCTCACTTGGTTAACTCTCAAGGAAAAATCATGGCCTGGGTCAACATGTTCCATGCAAATGTCACAAAAAAAGTGTGATTTTCTCCTGAATGCAAATGTTACAGTATACAAACTTTTGTAGGATACTTACCCCTAAGAGGTGCACTTCCAGCATTTGACTCTGAATCCTCTGCACTTGGTTTACCATTTTGGAAATTCATGCCCTGTGTGAACATGTTCCATGCAAATGTCACAAATCAAGGATGATTTTCTCCTGAACAAATGTTACAGTGTAGAAAACTTCTCTAGGATACTTATCCCTACGAAGTGCACTTCCTACATATGATTCTGAATCCGCCGCACTTGGTTCACTATTTTGGAAATCATCTCCTGCATGAATAGGTTCCATGAACGTCGAAAACTAGTGTGATTTTCTGCAGAAAACAAGAGTTTACAGTATAGGAACTTCCGTAGGATACTTACCGGTAAGAAGTGCACGTGCAATATTTGACTCTGAACTGTCCTCACTTGTTTCACTATTTTGGAATCATGGCCTGCGTGAACATGTTATATGCAAATGACGCAAAACAAGTGTGATCTTCTCCTGAACACAAAGTGTTACAGTATAGAATCTTCTGTAGGATACTTATCCCTAAGGAGTGCACTTTCCAAATATATGACTCTCAGTCTTCCTCACTTGGTTCATTCTTTTGGAAAATCAAGGCCTGAGTGAACATATTCCATGAAAACGTCACAAAACGAGTGTGATTCTCTCTGGAACATAAAAGTTATAACGTATGAACATCTCCAGGATTCTTATCACTGAGAAGAGAAAGTGAAACATGTGAATTGACGTCTTCCTCACTTGGTCACTACTTTCAAGCTCATTACAGGCATGAATATAGTTAGTAGGATCAGCACAAAACAAACGTTGTTTTTGCAGAAAACACAAAGATTTACAGTCTAAACCTGTGTAGGATACTTATCACAAAGAAGTGCACATGCTACATATGACTGTGAGTCCACTTCACTTGGTTCAAGATTTGGAAGGGAATGACATGCATGAAACATGTTTCATGGAAACCTCATACAACAAGTGTGCTTCCTCCTGAATACAAAGAGTTACAGTAGAGAAACTTCTGCAATGACACTTATCCTAATGAAGTGCACTTGGAACATTTGACTCAGAGTCCTCCTAACTTGGTTCACTATTTTTGAAAATCATGGCCTGTGTGAACATGTGCCATGCAAATGTCACAAAACAAGGATGATTTCCCCAGATCGCAAATGTTACAGTGTACAAACTTCTCTAGGATACTTATTCCCAAGAAGTGCACTTCCTACATTTGATTCTGAATCCTCCGCACTTGTTTCACTATTTTGGAAATCATCTCCTGCATGAATAGGTTCCATGGAAATGTCGCAAAACAAGTGTGATTTATTGCAGGACACAAAGAGGTACAATATTGAAACTTCTGTAGGATACTTACCACTAAGAAGTCCACCTCCAGCATTTGTCTCTGAGTCTTCCTCACTTGGTTCACCGTTTTGGAAAGTAAAACGTGTGTGAACATGTTCCATGGAAGCATTCAAAAACAAGTGTGATACACTCCTGAACACAAAGAATTACAGTATAGAAACTTTTGTTGGATACTTACCGCTAAGTAGGGCACTTGCAATATTTGTCTCTGAATCCTCCTCTCTTGGTGATTTTGGAATATCACAGCTTGCGTGTAAATGTTCCATTGATTGTCACACAACAAGTGTGACTTTGTCCTGATCACAAAGAGTTACAGGATAGAAACTTCTGTAGGATACGTATCCCAAAGAAGTGCACTTGCAACATTTGACTCTGAGTCATCCTCACTTGGTTAACTATTTTGGAAAAATCATGGCCTGCTTCAACATGTTCCATGGAAATGTGGCACAACAACTGTTATTTTCTCCTGAACACAAAGAGTTACAGTATAGAAACTTCTGTAAAGACACTTATCTTAAAGAAGTGCACTTTCGGGCTGGAGAGGTGGCTCAGGCATTAAGCCTCCACCTTGTAGGCAGAAGGTCCTGAGTTTGGATCCCAGATCCCACATATAAATACCAGATGGAAGCGGGGCGGCCTGCGCTTCTGGTCCTGGTAGGGCGGAGCCTGTGAATCCCAGGGCAGAAGGAGGTGGAGGCGTCCATGGTGATTCATGAATTCGTCAGTGGTTCTACACATACACAGGCACACACTGACACACTCACGCACACATACACACACACATGTGCACAGTTGAATAAATAAAAATAAAAAAAATTTAAAGAAATGCACTTGTAACATTTGACTCAAAGTCTCCTCAATTGGTTCACCTTTTTGGAAAATCATGGCCTGTGTGAACATGTTCCATGCAAATGTCACAAAACAAGTGTGATTTTCTCCTGAATGCAAATGTTACAGTATACAAACTTCTGTAGGATACTTACCCCTAAGAGGTGTACTTCCAGCATTTGACTCTGAATCCTCCGCACTTGGTTTACTATTTTGGAAATTCATGGCGTGCGTGAACATGTTCCATGCAAATGTCACTAAACAAGTATGATTTTCTCCTGAACGCAAATGATACAGTGTAGAAACGTCTAGGATGGTTATCCCCAAGAAGTGCACTTCCTACATTTGATTCTGAATGCTCCGCACTTGTTTCCTATTTTGAAAATCATCTCCTGCATGAATAGGTTCCATGGAAAAGTCGCAAAACAAGTGTGATTTTCTGCAGAACACAAAGAGGTACAGAATCGAAACTTCTGTAGGATACTTACCACTAAGAAGTGCACTTCCAATATTTGACTCTGGGTCCTCCTCACTTGGTTCACTATTTTGGAAAGTCAAAGCCTGCATGAACATGTTCCAGGGAAACATTGCAAAACAAGTGTGATACTCTCCTGAACCCCAACAATGTCAGTATAGAAACTTTGGTGGGATACTTACCGCTAAAAAGAAAACACTTGCAACATTTGACTCTGAGACCTTCTCTCTTGGTTCACTATTTTGGAATATCATGGCTTGCGTGTAAATGTTCCATTGACTGTTGCACAACAAGTGTGACTTTCTCCTGATCACAAAGAGTTACAGGATAGAAACTTCTGTAGGATACGTATCCCAA
>JALPQD010000610.1:0-35474 GCA_023101885.1 Typhlomys cinereus | reverse complement strand
GAAGTGCACTTGCAACATTTGACTCTGAGTCATCCTCACTTGGTTAACTATTTTGGAAAAATCATGGCCTGCTTCAACATGTTCCATGGAAATGTGGCACAACAACTGTTATTTTCTCCTGAACACAAAGAGTTACAGTATAGAAACTTCTGTAAAGACACTTATCTTAAAGAAGTGCACTTTCGGGCTCGAGAGGTGGCTTAGGCATTAAGCCTCCACCTTACAGGCAGAAGGTCCTGAGTTTGGATCCCAGATCCCACGTATAGACACCAGATGGAAGCGGAGTGGCCTGCGCTTCTGGTCCTGGTAGGGCAGAGCCTGCGAATCCTGGGGCAGAAGTTGGTGGAGGCGTCCATGGTGGTTCGTGAATTCGTCCGTGGTTCTACATATACACAGACACACACAGACACACTCGTGCACACATACACACACACATGCGCACAGTTGAATAAAAAAATAAAAATAATTTAAAGAAGTGCACTTGCAACATTTGACTCAGAGTCTCCTCAATTGGTTCACTTTTTTGAAAAATCATGGCCTGTGTGAACATGTTCCATGCAAATGTCACAAAACAAGTGTGATTTTCTCCTGAATGCAAATGTTACAGTATACAAACTTTTGTAGGATACTTACCCCTAAGAGGTGCACTTCCAGCATTTGACTCTGAATCCTCTGCACTTGGTTTACCATTTTGGAAATTCATGGCCTGTGTGAACATGTTCCATGCAAATGTCACAAATCAAGGATGATTTTCTCCTGAACAAATGTTACAGTGTAGAAACTTCTCTAGGATACTTATCCCTACGAAGTGCACTTCCTACATCTGAATCCGCCGCACTTGGTTCACTATTTTGGAAATCATCTCCTGCATGAATAGGTTCCATGGAAACGTCGAAAAACTAGTGTGATTTTCTGCAGAAAACAAAGAGTTACAGTATAGGAACTTCCGTAGGATACTTACCGGTAAGAAGTGCACGTGCAATATTTGACTCTGAACTGTCCTCACTTGTTTCACTATTTTGGAAAATCATGGCCTGCGTGAACATGTTATATGCAAATGACGCAAAACAAGTGTGATCTTCTCCTGAACACAAAGTGTTACAGTATAGAATCTTCTGTAGGATACTTATCCCTAAGGAGTGCACTTCCAATATATGACTCTCAGTCTTCCTCACTTGGTTCATTCTTTTGGAAAATCAAGGCCTGAGTGAACATATTCCATGAAAACGTCACAAAACGAGTCTGATTCTCTCTGGAACATAAAAAGTTATAACGTATGAACATCTCCAGGATTCTTATCACTGAGAAGAGAAAGTGAAACATGTGAATTTGACGTTTCCTCACTTGGTCACTACTTTCAAGCTCATTACAGGCCTGAATATAGTTAGTAGGATCAGCACAAAACAAACGTTGTTTTTGCAGAACACAAAGATTTACAGTCTAAAAACCTGTGTAGGATACTTATCACAAAGAAGTGCACATGCTACATATGACTGTGAGTCCACTTCACTTGGTTCAAGATTTTGGAAGGGAATGACATGCATGAACATGTTTCATGGAAACCTCGTACAACAAGTGTGCTTTCCTCCTGAACACAAAGAGTTACAGTAGAGAAACTTCTGCAATGACACTTATCCTAATGAAGTGCACTTGGAATATTTGACTCAGAGTCCTCCTCACTTGGTTCACTATTTTTGAAAATCATGGCCTGTGTGAACATGTGCCATGCAAATGTCACAAAACAAGGATGATTTTCCCCAGATCGCAAATGTTACAGTGTACAAACTTCTCTAGGATACTTATTCCCAAGAAGTGCACTTCCTACATTTGATTCTGAATCCTCCGCACTTGTTTCACTATTTTGGAAATCATCTCCTGCATGAATAGGTTCCATGGAAATGTCGCAAAACAAGTGTGATTTATTGCAGGACACAAAGAGGTACAATATTGAAACTTCTGTAGGATACTTACCACTAAGAAGTCCACCTCCAGCATTTGTCTCTGAGTCTTCCTCACTTGGTTCACCGTTTTGGAAAGTAAAACGTGTGTGAACATGTTCCATGGAAGCATTCAAAAACAAGTGTGATACACTCCTGAACACAAAGAATTACAGTATAGAAACTTTTGTTGGATACTTACCGCTAAGTAGGGCACTTGCAATATTTGTCTCTGAATCCTCCTCTCTTGGTGATTTTGGAATATCACAGCTTGCGTGTAAATGTTCCATTGATTGTCACACAACAAGTGTGACTTTGTCCTGATCACAAAGAGTTACAGGATAGAAACTTCTGTAGGATACGTATCCCAAAGAAGTGCACTTGCAACATTTGACTCTGAGTCATCCTCACTTGGTTAACTATTTTGGAAAAATCATGGCCTGCTTCAACATGTTCCATGGAAATGTGGCACAACAACTGTTATTTTCTCCTGAACACAAAGAGTTACAGTATAGAAACTTCTGTAAAGACACTTATCTTAAAGAAGTGCACTTTCGGGCTGGAGAGGTGGCTCAGGCATTAAGCCTCCACCTTGTAGGCAGAAGGTCCTGAGTTTGGATCCCAGATCCCACATATAAATACCAGATGGAAGCGGGGCGGCCTGCGCTTCTGGTCCTGGTAGGGCGGAGCCTGTGAATCCCAGGGCAGAAGGAGGTGGAGGCGTCCATGGTGATTCATGAATTCGTCAGTGGTTCTACACATACACAGGCACACACTGACACACTCACGCACACATACACACACATGTGCACAACAGTTGAATAAATAAAAATAAAAAAAATTTAAAGAAATGCACTTGTAACATTTGACTCAAAGTCTCCTCAATTGGTTCACCTTTTTGGAAAATCATGGCCTGTGTGAACATGTTCCATGCAAATGTCACAAAACAAGTGTGATTTTCTCCTGAATGCAAATGTTACAGTATACAAACTTCTGTAGGATACTTACCCCTAAGAGGTGTACTTCCAGCATTTGACTCTGAATCCTCCGCACTTGGTTTACTATTTTGGAAATTCATGGCGTGCGTGAACATGTTCCATGCAAATGTCACTAAACAAGTATGATTTTCTCCTGAACGCAAATGATACAGTGTAGAAACGTCTCTAGGATGGTTATCCCCAAGAAGTGCACTTCCTACATTTGATTCTGAATGCTCCGCACTTGTTTCACTATTTTGAAAATCATCTCCTGCATGAATAGGTTCCATGGAAAAGTCGCAAAACAAGTGTGATTTTCTGCAGAACACAAAGAGGTACAGAATCGAAACTTCTGTAGGATACTTACCACTAAGAAGTGCACTTCCAATATTTGACTCTGGGTCCTCCTCACTTGGTTCACTATTTTGGAAAGTCAAAGCCTGCATGAACATGTTCCAGGGAAACATTGCAAAACAAGTGTGATACTCTCCTGAACCCCAACAATGTCAGTATAGAAACTTTGGTGGGATACTTACCGCTAAAAAGAAAACACTTGCAACATTTGACTCTGAGACCTTCTCTCTTGGTTCACTATTTTGGAATATCATGGCTTGCGTGTAAATGTTCCATTGACTGTTGCACAACAAGTGTGACTTTCTCCTGATCACAAAGAGTTACAGGATAGAAACTTCTGTAGGATACGTATCCCAACGAAGTGCACTTGCAACATTTGACTCTGAGTCATCCTCACTTGGTTAACTATTTTGGAAAAATCATGGCCTGCTTCAACATGTTCCATGGAAATGTGGCACAACAACTGTTATTTTCTCCTGAACACAAAGAGTTACAGTACAGGAAGTTCCGTAGGTTACTTACTGGTAAGAAGTGCATGTGCAATATTTGACTTGAACCCTCCTCACTTCGTTCACTATTTTGGAAAATCATGGCCTGCGTGAACATGTGCCATGCAAATGTCACAAAACAAGTATGATTTTTTCCTGAATGCAAATGTTACAGTATAGAAACTTCTCTAGGATACTTATCCCCAAGAAGTGCACTTCCTTCATTTGATTCTGAATCCTCCGCACTTGGTTCACTATTTTGGAAATCCTCTCCTGTATGAATAGGTTCCATGGGAACGTCACAAAACAGGTGTGATTTTTTGCAGACCACAAAGAATTACAGTATCGAAACTTCTGTAGGATACCTATCACTGAGAAGTGCACTTCCAATATTTGACTCTGAGTCCTCCTCACTTGGTTCACTATTTGGAAACCCTAGCGTGCATGAACATGTTCCAGGGAAATATTGCAAAGCAAGTGTGATGCTCTCCAGAACAAAAGAATGAAACTTTGGTGGGATACTTACGGCTAAGAAGAAGAGCACTTGCAATCATTTGACTCTGAGTCTTTCTCTCTTGGTTCACTATTTTGGAATATCATGGCTGGGTGTAAATGTTCCATTGACTGTCGCACAAAAGTGTGACTTTCTCTGTATCACAAAGAATTACAGTATAGACACGTCTGTAGATACATAACCCAATGAAGTGCACTTGCTGCATTTGACTCTGAGTCATCCTCACTTGTTAAGTATTTTGGAAAATCATAGCTTGTGTGAACATTTTCCAGGGAAACATTGCAAAACAAGTGTGATACTCTCCTCAACACCAAGAATGAAAGTATAGAAACTTTGGTGGGATACTTACCGCTAAGAAGAAGAGCACTTACAACATTTGACTCTGAGTCCTTCTCTCTTGGTTCACTGTTTGAAATATCATGGCTTGCATGTAAATGTTCCATTGACTGTCATGCAACAAGTGTGACTTTCTTCTGATCACAAAGAGTTACAGTATAGAACTTCTGTAGGATACGTATCCCAATGAAGGGCACTTGCAACATTTGACTCTGAGTTATCCTCACTTGGTTCACTATTTGGAAAATTCATGGCTTGTTTCAACATGTTCCATGGAAATAAGGCACACCAACTGTTATTTTGTCCTGACACAAAGAGTTACATTACAGGAACTTCCGTAGGATACTTACCGGTTAGAATTTCACATGCAATATTGACTCTGAACCCTCCTCACATGGTTCACTATTTTGGAAAATCATGGCCTGCGTGAACATGTTATATGCAAAGTCGCAAAACAAGTGCGATCTTCTCCTGAACGTAAATGTTACAGTATACAAACTTCTGTAGGATACTTATAACCTCAGAGGTGCACTTCCAGCATTTGAATTTAAATCCTCCTCCTTGGTTCACTATTTTGGAAATTCATGGCCTGCGTGAACATGTTCCATGCAAATGTCACAAAACACGTATGATTTTCTCCTGAATGCAAATGTTACGTGTAGAAACTTCTCTAGGATAATTATCCCCAAGAAATACACTTCGTACATTTGATTATGAACTTTCCGCACTTGGATTCACTATTTTGGAAATCATCTCCTGCATGAATAGGTTACATGGAAACGTCGCAAAACAAGTGTGATTTTCTCCAGAACACAATAGGTACAGTATCGAAACTTCTGTAGGATACTGACCACTAAGAAGTGCACTTCGAACATTTGAATCTGAGTCCTCCTCACTTGGTTCACTATTTTGGAAAATCATAGCCTGCATGAACATGTTATATGCAAATGTCGCAAAACAAGTGTGATCTTTTCCTGAACACAAAGTGTTACAGTATAGAATCTTCTGTAGGATACTTATCCCTAAGAAGTGCACTTCCAACATTTGACTCTCAGGTCCTCCTCACTTGGTTCACCATTTGGAAAATCAAGGCCTGCGTGAACATATTCCATGAAAACGTCAGAGAACCGTGTGATTTTCTCCTCAACATAAAGAGTTACAATATATGAAGATCTACAGGATTCTAATCACTGAGGAGTGAAAGTGAAACATGTGAATTTGATGCTTCCTCACTTGGTCACTCTTTTTAAGCAAATTACAGGCCTGAATATATTTTGTGGAATCACCACAAAACGAATGTTGTTCTCTGCAGAACACAATGTTTTATTGTCTAGAAACCTGTGTAGGATACTTCTCTCAAAGAAGTGCACATGCTACATATGACTGTGAGTCCTCTTCACTTGGTTTACGATTTGGAAGGGAATGACATGAATGAACATGTTTCACGGAAACGTCGTACAGCAAATGTGATTTTTTTTGGAGCACAAAGATTTACAGTATATAAACTTCTGTACGACACTTATCCTAAAGAAGTGCACTTGCAACATTTGACTCAGAGTACTCCTCAGTGGTTCACTATTTTCTAATCTCATGACCTGCGTGAACATGTGCCATGCAAATGTCACAAAACAAGAATGATTTTCTCCTGAACTCAAATGTTGCAGTGTAGAAACTTCTCTAGGATACTTATCCATAAGAAGTGCACTTCCTACAATTGATCTGAATCTTCCGTACTTGGTTCACTATTTTGGAAATCATCTCCTGCATGAATAGGTTACATGGAAACGTCGCAAAACAAGTGTGATTTTCTGCAGAACACAAAAGGTACAGTATCGAAACTTCTGTAGGATACTTACCACCAGAACTGCACTTCCAACATTTGACTCTGTGTCCTCCTCACTTGGTTCACTATTTTGGAAAATCATAGCCTGCATGAACATGTTCCGTGGAAACATTAAAAAACAAGTGTGATACTCTCTTGAACACAAAGAATTACAGTATAGAAACTTTTGTGGGTTACTTACCGCTAAGAAGAGCACTTGCAACATTTGACTCTGAGTCTTTCTCTCTTGGTTCACTATTTGGAATATCATGGCTTGTGTGTAAATATTCCATTGACTGTTGGACAACAAGTGTGACTTTCTCCTGATCACAAGAGTTACACTATAGAAACTTCTGTAGGATACGTATCCCAACGAAGTGCACGTGCAATATTTGACTCTGAACCCTCCTCACTTGCTTCACTATTTTGGAAAATCATGGCCTGCGTGAACATGTTACATGTAAATGTTACAAAACAAATGTGATCTTCTCCTGAACACAAAGTGTTACAGTATAGAATCTTCTGTAGGATACCTATCCCTAAGAAGTGCACTTCCAGAATTTGACTCTGAATTCTCTTCACTTGGTTCACTATTTTGGAAATTCATTGCCTGCACGAACATGTTCCATGCAAATGTGACAAAACAAGTATGATTTTTCTCCTGAAGGACAAATGTTACAGTGTAGAAACGTCTCTAGGATACTTATCCCCAAGAAGTGCACTTCCTACATTGGATTCTGAATCATCCGCACTTGGCTCACTATTTAGGAAATTATGTCCTGCATGAATAGGTTCCATGGAAACGTCATAAAACAAGTGTAATTTTCTGCAAAACACAAAGAGGTGCAATATCGAAACTTCCGTAGGATACTTACCACTAAGAAGTGCATTTCCAACATTTGACTCTGAGTCTCCTCACTCGGTTCACTATTTTGGAAAATCATAGCCTGCGTGAATATGTTCCAGGGAAACATTGCAAAACAAGTGTGATACTCTCCTGAACACAAAGAGTTACAGTATAGGGACTTCCGTAGGATACTTACCGGTAAGAAGTGCATGTGCAATATTTGACTCTGAAACCTCCTCACTTGGTTCCTTATTTTGGAAAATCATGGCCTGCCTGAACATGTTTTATGCAAATGTTGCAAAACAAGTATAATCTTCTCCTGAACACAAAGTGTTACTGTATAGAATCTTCTGTACCATACTTATCCTTAAGAAGTGCACTTCCAACATTTGACTCTGGGTCCTCCTCACTTGGTTCACTATTTTGGAAAGTCAAAGCCTGCAAGAACATGTTCCAGGGAAACATTGCAAAACAAGTGTGATACTTCCTGAACACAAAGAATTACAGTATAGAAACTTTTGTGGGATACTTCCGCTAAGAAGAGCACTTGCAACATTTGACTCTGAGTCCTTCTCTCTTGGTTCACTATTTGGGGATACCATGGCTTGCGTGTAAATGTTCCATTGACTGTCGCATAACAAGTGTGACTTTCTCCTGATCACAAAGAGTAACAGTGTAGAAACTTCTGTAGTATACGTATCCCAACGAAGTGCACTTGCAACATTTGACTCTGAGTCATCTTCACTTGCTTAACTATTTTGGAAAAATCATGGCCTTCTTCAACATGTTCCATGGAAATATGGCACAAAATCTGTTATTTTCTCCTGAATACAAAGGGTTACAGTATAGGAACTTCCGTAGGATACTTAACGGCAAGAAGTGCACGTGCAATATTTGGCTCTGAACCCTCCTCACATGGTTCACTATTTTGGAAAATCATGGCCTGCGTGAACATGTTATATGCAAAAGTCGCAAAAACGTGTGATCTTCTCATGAACACAAAGTGTTACAGATAGAATCTTCTGTAGGATACTTATCCCTAAGAAGTGTATTTCCAACTTTTGACTCTCAGTCTTCCTCACTTGGTTCACTCGTTTGGAAAATCAAGGCCTGCGTGAACATATTCCATGAAACGTTACAAAACCAGTGTGATTTCCACCTGAACATAAAAAGTTACAACGTATGAACATCTACAGGATTCTTATCAATGAGAAGTGGAAGTGAAACATGTGAATTTGATGCTTCGTCACTTTGTCACTATTTTCAAGCTCATTAGAGTCCTGAACATAGTTGGTAGAATCAGCACAAAACGAATGTTGTTTTCTCAGGAACACAAAGTTTTACAATCTAGAAACCTGTGTAGAATACTTATCCCAAAGAAGTGCACATGATACATATGACTGTGAGTCCTCTTCCCTTCGTTCACGATATTGGAAGGGAATGACATGCATGAACATGTTTCATGGAAATGTCGTACATCAAGTGTGATTTCCTCCTGAACACAAAGAGTTACAGTATAGAAACTTCTGTACAATACTTATCCTAAAGAAGTGTACTTGCAACAGTTGACTCAGAGTCCTCCTCACTTGGTTCACTATTTAGGAAAATCATGGCCTGTGTGAACATGTGCCATGCAAATGTCACAAAACCAGGATGATTTTCTCCTAAATGTAAATGTTACAGTGTAGAAACGTCTCTAGGATACTTATACCCAAGAAGTGCACTTCTTCCATTTGATTCTGAATCCTCCGCATTTGGTTCACTATTTTGGAAATCATCTCCTGCATGAGTAGGTTCCATGGAAACGTAGCAAAGCAAGTGTGACTTTCTCCAGATCACAAAGTGTTACAATATAGAAACTTCTGTAGGATACGTATCCCAAAGAAGTGCACTTCCAGCATTTGACTCTGAATCCTCCTCACTCGGTTTACTATTTTGGAAATTCATTGCCTGCATGAACATGTTCCATGCAAATGTCACAAAACAAGTATGATTTTCTCCTGAACGCAAATGTTACAGTGTAGAAACCTCTCTAGGATACTTATCCCCAAGAAGTGCACTTCCTACATTTGACTCTGAATCCTCCACATTTGGTTCAATATTTAGGAAATTATGTCCTGCATGAATAGTTTCCATGGAAACGTCGCAAAATAAGTGTGATTTTCTGCAGAACACAAAGAGGTACAGTATCGAAACTTCTGTAGGATACTTACCACTAAGAAGTGCACTTGCAATATTTGACTCTGAACCCTGCTCACTTGGTTCACAATTTTGGAAAGTCATAGCCTGCGTGAACATGTTCCATGGAAACATTGCAAAACAATTGTGATACTCTCCTGAACACAAAGAATTACAGTATAGAAACTTTTTTGGGATACTTACCGCTAAGAAGAGCACTTGCAACATTTGGCTCTGAGTACTTCTCTCTTGCCTCACTATTTTGGAATATCATCGCTTGCGTGAAAATGTTCCATTGACTGTCGCACAAGTGTGACTTTCTCCTAATCACAAAGAGTTACAGTGTAGAAACTTCTGTAGTATAGGTATCCTAACGAAGTGCACCTGCAACATTTGACTCTGAGTCATCCTAAACTTAGTAACTGTTTTAGAAAAATCATGGCCTGCTTCAACATGTTCCATGGAAATGTGGCACAACAACTGTTATTTTTTCCTGAACACAAAGAGTAATGGTAAAGGATCTTCCTTAGGATCCTTACCAGTGAGAAGTGCACGTGCAATATTTGACTCAGAGTCCTCCTCACGTGGTTCACTATTTTGGAAAATCATGGCCTGCTTGAACATGTTATATGCATATGTCGCAAAACAAGTGTAATATTCTCCTGAACACAAAGTGTTATAGTATAGAATCTTCTGTAGGATACTTATCCCTAAAAAGTGCACTTCCAACATTTGACTCTCAGTCTTCCTCACTTGGTTCACTCTTTTGGAAAATCAAGGCCTGCGTGAATATATTCCACGAAAACATCACAAAACCAGTGTGATTTCCTCCTGAACATAAAAAGTTACAAAATATGAAAATCTACAGGATTCTTATCACTGAGAAGTGGAAGCGAAACATGTGAATTTAACGCTTCTTCACTTGGTCACTATCTTCAAGCTCATTACAGGCCTGAACATAGTTGGTAGAATCAGCACAAAACGAATGTTGTTTTCTCCAGAACACAAAGTTTTACAGACTAGAAACCTGTGTAGGATACTTATCCCAAAGAAGTGCACATGCTACATATGACTGTAAGTCCTCTTCACTTGGTTCACGATTTTGGAAGGGAATGGCATGCATTAACATGTTTCATGGAAACGTCGTACAACACGTGTGATTTCCTCCTGAACACAAAGAGTTACAGTAGAGAAACTTCTGTAAAGACACTTATCCTAAAGAAGTGCACTTGCAGCATTTGACTCAGAGTCCTCCTCAGTTGGTTCACTATTTTGGAAAATCATGGCCTGTGTGAACATGTGCCATGCAAATGTCACAAAACAAGGATGATTTTTTCCTGAACCAAATGTTAGAGTGGAGAAACTTCTCTAGGATACTTATCCCCAAGAAGTGCACTTCCTGCATTTGATTCTGAATCCTCCACACTTGGTTCTCTATTTTGGAAATCATCTCCTGCATGAATAGGTTCCATGGAAATGTCGCAAAACAAGTGTGATATTCTGCAGAACACAAAGAGGTACAGTATCGAAACTTCTGTAGGATACTTACCACAAAGAAGTGTACTTCCAACATTTGACTCTGAGTCCTCCTCACTTGGTTCACTATTTTGGAACGTCATAGCCTGCTTGAACATGTTCCATGGAAACTTTGCAAAACAAATGTGATACTCTCCTGAACTCAAAGAATTACAGTATAGAAACTTTTGTGGGATACTTACCGCTAAGAAGAGCACTTGCAACATTTGGCTCTGAGTCCTCTCTTGGTTCAATATCAATATTTAGGAATATCATGGCTTGTGTTTAAATGTTCCATTGACTGTCAAAAAACAAGTATGACTTTCTCCTAATCACAAAGACTTACAGTATAAAAAATTCTGTAGGATACTTTTGTAGGATACTTATCCTTAAGAGGTGCACTTCCAGCATTTGAATCTGAATCCTCCTCACTTGGTTCACTATATTGGAAATTCATGGCCTGCATGAACATGTTCCATGCAAATGTCACAAAACATAGATGATTTTCTCCTGAATGCAAATATTACAGTGTAGAAACTTCTCTAGGATACTTATCCCCAAGTATTGCACTTCCTATATTTGATCCTGAATCATCCGCACTTGGTTCACAATTTTTGGAAATCATCTCCTGCATGAATAGGTTCCATGGAAACATCGCAAAACAAGTGTGATTTTCTGCAGAACACAAAGAGTTACAGTATCGAAACTTCTGTAGGATACATACCACTAAGAAGTGCACTTCCAACATTTGACTCTGAGTCCTCCTCACATGGTTCACTATTTTGGAAAATCATAGCCTGCGTGAACATGTTCCAGGGAAACATTGCAAAACAAGTGTGATACTCTCTTGAACACCAAGAATGACAGTATAGAAACTTTGGTGGGATAATTACCGCTAAGAAGAAGAGCACTTGCAACATTTGTCTCTGAGTCCTTTTCTCTTGGTTCAATATTTTGGAATATCATGGCTTGTGTGTAAATTTTCCATTGGCTGTCGCACAAGTGTGACTTTCTTCTGATCACAAAGACTTACAGTATAAAACTTCTGTAGGATACGTATTCCAATGAAGTGCACCTGCAACATTTACTCTGAGTCATCTTCACTTGGTTAACTATTTTGGAAAAATCATGGCCTACTTCAACATGTTCAATGGAAAAGTGGCACAACAACTGTTATTTTCTCCTGAACACAAAGAGTTACAGTATAGGAACTTCCATAGGACACTTACTGGTAAGAAGAGCACGTGCAAAATTTGACTCTGAACCCTCCTCACTTGATTCACTATTTTGGAAAATCATGGCATACATGACAATGTTATATGCAAATGTCACAAAACATGTGTGATCTTCTCTTGAACACAAAGTGTTACAGTATAGAATCTTCTGTATTATACTTATCCCTAATAAGTGCACTTCCAATATTTGACTCTCAGTCTTCCTCACTTGGTTCACTCTTTTGGAAAATCAAGGCCTGCGTGAACATTTTCCATGAAAACGTTACAAAAACAGTGTGAATTTCTCCTGAACATAAAACGTTACAACGTATGTACATCTACAGGATTCTTATCACTGAGAAGTAGAAGTGAAAAATGTGAATTTGATGCTTCTTCAGTTGGTCCCTATTTTCAAGCTCATTACAGGCCTGAATATAGTTGGTAGAAGCAGCACAAAATGAATGTTGTTTTCTCCAGACAAAAAGTTTTACTGTCTAGAAACCTGTGTAGGATACTTATCCCAAAGAAGTGCACATGCTACATATGACTGTGAGTCCTCTTCACTTGGTTCACGATTTTGGAAGGGAATGACATGCATGAACATGTTTCATGGAAAGGTCGTACAACAAGTGTGATTTCCTCCTGAACACAAAGAGTTAGAGTATAGAAACTTCGGTACGACATTTATCCTAAAGAAGTGCACTTGTAACGTTTGACTCAGAGTCCTCCTCACTTGGTTCACTATTTTGTTAAATCATGGCCTGTGTGAACATGTGCCATGCAAATGTCACAAAACAAGTGTGATTTTCTCCTGAATGCAAATGTTACAGTATACAAACTTCTGGAGGATACTTATCCCTAAGAGCTGCACTTCCAGCATTTGACTCTTAATCCTCCTCACTTGGTTCACTATTTTGGAAATTCGTGGCGTGCGTGAACATGTTCCAAGATGTGCTCTTCCTATATTTAAGGTAAGAGGAAGACCTCCCCCAGAGCCCGGGCCCCGCCCCAACTGCCCTCCGGTTAAATAGCTCCACGCCAACACCCACATCTTCCCATTCCCCACCCTGCTCAGCTGGTCGGGACGTGCGCACGGTCCAGCTGGGCCTCACCTGTGACCTGGGTAGGTAAGCTCTATCCCTGCCCACCCCCAGAACCCCAGGCCAAATAATTCAGTTTAGTTAAATTGAAAGATCTTAAGAGTTAAAACGACAATGCCAAAGTCAAAGTGCAAATCCATGAGAAGCAACACTCAAGTAAACAAATTTCCCACTGAAGAAATTAATCCAATAATGTTAGACTCCAATCAGAACAAACCCACGGAAAAAGGCCAAGAAAGCCTGACCCAGGGTAACGACTTTCAAAATATGATCATTACCATGTTCAATACTATGAAAGAGGAAATCCGGGAGCATTTACAAAATCGAATCAATCGCTTTGAAGAGGAACACAACAGACATTTGGAGGAGTTGAGAAAAACAGTGCAAGAAACAAAAACTGCCATAGAGCAGTTAAAACAGACACAAGCAGAGTTTAAAACTGACCAGAACAAATCCATAGAAAATAGCCATGAAAGCCAGACCCAACATAACAACTTTCAGAGTATGATCTTTACCATGATTAATACTATGAAAGATGAAATCCGAGAAGAGATAAACAACCGTATCAACCACTTTGAACAGGACACAACAGGCACTTGGAGGAGTTGAGAAAAACAGTTCAAGAAACAAAAATAGGTATGGAGCAATTAAAACATTCTCAAGCAGAGTTTAAAATTGAACTAAAAGACAAGTTATCTTCAACCCAAAACTCAACAGAGAGTCTTATCAGCAGAACAAATGAAGCAGAAAATAGAATTTCAGATCTTGAAGACAAAGTGGGAGAGTTAAGCAGCTCAATGGAAGAGATTGTTAAAGCCAAAAGGATACTGGAGAGGAACATTCAAGAGATATGGGACACCCTGAAGAAGCCTAACATGCGCATTCATGGAATACCAGAGCAAGAATCCCAAAATACCACACCTGAGGAAATATTTCAATTCATCATAAATGAAAACTTCCCACAATTAAAGAATGAGAGGCCTATCCAAATACAAGAGGCATTTCACACTCCAAACAGATATGACCACAATAGAAAATCGCCACGGCAAATAATAGTCAAAAAACTCCACATTCAAGACAAAGAAAAGGTACTGAGAGCTTCAAGAGAAAAAAAGCAAGTCACTTTTAAAGGTAAACCTATTAGAATAACAAATGACTACTCAATGGAAACAGTAAAAGCAAGAAGAGCTTGAAGAGACATACTTCAATTATTAAATGAGCAAAAATGCCAACCCAGACTGATATACCCGGCAAAACTATCTGTCATGATTGAGGGAGAAAGAAAAGTTTTCCAACACAAAGAAAACTTGAAGGGATACATGTCTACCAAACCAGGCCTGCAAGAAATCCTAGAACTGATACTCAAGCTTGAAGAAAAGAAGAAGCGTATCCAGGGGGATAGAAGGGAAGTATAATACCACCAAAACATAAATATCAAAAAACATGCTTACAAAATCTACTAAACATAAAAAATGTCCAGAATTAAAAATAATTTCTCCATTATAACATTAAATGTCAATGGAATTAACTCACCGATTAAGAGACACAGATTACAAACTTGGATTAAAAACCACAATCCAACAATCGGCTGCCTTCAGGAAACTCATCCCACCACAAAAGATAGGCACATCCTAAGAATGAAAGGCTGGTCCAAAATCTTGTAGGCTAATGGAACCAGGAAACAGGCAGGGGTAGCAATTATGCTTTCAGACAAAGTGGACTTCAAACCAAAGAAAATCATAAGAGACTCAGATGGATACTACATTTTAGTCACAGGTACAATTCACCAGGAAGACTTCACAATCCTGAACATTTATGCACCCAATACGGGCCCTTCCACATTCATTAAGAAAACCCTACAGCGGCTAAAGCACGAAATCAACCCCCAAACGATAATCCTTGCAGACTTCAACACCGCCCTCTCAAGATGGGATAGGTCAACAGGTCAAAAGCTTAACAGAGACACTTTGGAACTTAATCAAACCCTTAAAGAAATGGAACTTACAGATCTCTATCGAACTTTTCACCCACACACAAAAGAATACACATTATTCTCAGCAGCACACGGAACGTTTTCCAAAATAGATCACATATTGGGCCACAAAACGAATCTACACATATACAAAAAAGTTGAAATTCTAACCTGTGCCCTATCAGACCACCACAGCCTAAACAAGAGAAAATACACTATGTCCTGGAAACTTAACAATATGATGCTGAATGAGAACTGGATTCAGGAAGAAATTAAAAAGAAAATTCAAGATTTCCTGAAAGTGAAAGATAACGAAAATACAACTTACCAAAATCTCTGGGACACAAGGAAAGCCGTCCTAAGAGTTAAGTTCATAGCTCTTAAGGCCTACATCAAAAAAATGGAAACATCAGAAATAAATAACTTAACGATGCAGCTTAAGGCTTTAGAGAAACTTGAGCAATCTGATCCCAAAAGTAGTAGTAGAGAGGACATTAGCAAAATAAGGGGAGAAATATATGAAATCGAGACTAATAAAACGATAGAAAAAATCAACCAGTCAAAAAGCTGGTTCTTTGAAAAAATCAATAAGATAGATACACCCCTACCTAAATTAACCAAAAGCAAGAGAGAGAAAACCCAAATTAAAAAAATTAAAAATGGGGGCTGGAGAGGTGGCTCAGGGGTTAAGCCTCCGCCTTGCAGGTGGAAGGTCCTGAGTTCCGATCCCAGATCCCACGTATAGATGCCAGGCGGAAGCGGGGGTGGCCTGCGCTTCTGGTCCTGGTAGGGCGGAGCCTGTGAATCCCGGGGCAGAAGGAGGTGGAGGCGTCCATGGTGGTTTGCGAATTCGTCCGTGGTTCTACACACACACACACACACACACACACACACACACACACACACACAGACGCACGCGCACATACACACGCATATGCACAAAGCTGAATAAATAATAATAATTAAAAAAAATTAAAAAAAATCAAAAATTAACATGGACTAATCACTACTGATACCCAAGAAATCCAGAGAATTATAACATCATATTTCAAAAACTTATACTCAGTGAAGTTTGACAACACACAAGAGATGGATGAATTTCTAAGTAAAGACATCTTACCTAAATTGGATCAGGAAGTTGTGAATTACTTAAATGGCCCTCTAACATATAAGGAAATTGAGGAAGTAATCTCGAATCTTCCCACCAAAAAATGTCCTGGACCAGATGGATTCAGCACAGAATTCTACCAGACATTTAAGGAGTCAATAACACCAATACTTCTTAAACTGTTCCATCACATAGCAAAGGAAGGAACACTACCAAATTCCTTCTATGAAGCTAATATCGTTTTAATCCCAAAACCTAATAAAGATTCACTTAAAAAAGAAAACTATAGGCCGATCTCCCTGATGAACACAGACGTAAAGATTCTCAACAAAGTCTTAGCAAATCGGATTCAAAAACATATCAAAAAGATCATTCACAGGGACCAAGTAGGCTTCATCCCCGGCACGCAAGGTTGGTTCAACATATGAAAATCAATAAATGTAATTCATCATGTAAACCAGTCCAAAGTCTAAGACCACATGATACTCTCCATAGATGCAGAAAAAGCCTTTGACAAGATCCAACAGCCTTTTATGATCAAAACGCTAGAGACAGTAGGAATGGAAGGAACCTTTATCAATATAATAAAAGCTGTATACAACAAGCCCACAGCAAGGATTATGCTCAATGGGGAACAATTGGAAGCATACCACTTCTATTCAATATTGTACTTGAAGTCTTAGCTGAAGCCATAAGACAAGAAGGGGAAATAAAAGGGATTCAAATCGGCAAGGAAGAAGTCAAGCTATCCCTATTTGCAGATGACATGATCTTATACCTGAGTGATCCCAAAAACTCCACCAGGAAGCTCCGGGAACTAATTGAGAAGTTCAGCTGGGTGGCAGGATACAAAATAAATGTGCAAAAATCAGAGGCCTTCCTATATGTCCAGAATGAAAGAAGTGAAAAAGCCCTGAGAGAAACAAGCCCATTTACTGTAGCCCCTAAAAAAATGAAATACCTTGGTATAAACCTTACAAACGAGGTAAAAGGCCTTTACAATGAAAACCTTAAAACCCTAAAGAAAGAAATTGCTGAAGACATCAGAAGGTGGAAAGACCTCCCATGCTCCTGGATTGGCAGAATCAACATTGTAAAAATGACCATCCTACCTAAGGGAATATACAAATTCAATGCTATACCAATTAAAATCCCAAAGCAATTCTTTAAAGAAGTTGACCAATTAATCTCAAAATTCATATGGAGGCACAAAAGACCCAGGATATCAAAGACAATCCTGAGTAACAAAAACACTGCTTGAGGTATTACCATACCGAACCTTAGTCTATACTACAAATCCATAGTTGTAAAAACAGCCTGGTACTGGCTCCAAAATAGACACACAGATCAATGGATAAGGGTTGAGGACCCAGATATAAGCGCACAAAAATACAGCCATTTGATCTTTGACAAAGGGGCCCAAAGAATCCAATGGAAAAAGAACAGCATCTTCAACAAATGGTGCTGGCAAAACTGGATCTCCACATGCAGACGATTAAAGCTGGACCCGTACTTGTCACCATGTACAAGACTTAATTCCAAATGGATCAACGACCTTGATATCAGGCCAGACACTATACAAACCATAGTTGAAAGGATAGGGAACTACCTCGAGCTGATTGGGCTAGGCCAACATTTCCTAAACAGACATCCAATGGCACAGTCACTGCTACCAACTCTCAATAGTTGGGATCTTGCGAAATTAAAGAGCTTCTGTTCAGATAAAGAGATTGTCACATGAGTTCAAAGGCAACCCACAGAATGGGAGAAAATCTTCACTAACCACATCTCTGATAGAGCTCTACTGTCCAGAGTGCACAAATTACTTAGAAAATTAAACACCAAGGAAGCCAATGGCCCAATTAAAAATTGGGCCCTGGAACTTAAAAGAAATGTTACCAGGAATGAAATTAAAATGTCTAACAAATATCTTAAAAAATGCTCCACTTCTTTAGCCATCAGGGAAATGCAAATCAAAACTTCCCTGAGATATCATCTCACCCCAGTGAGGATGGCAAAAATCCACAATACAAACAACAACATGTGCTGGAGAGGATGTGGAGAGAGGGGAACTCTGCTACATTGCTGGTGGGAATGCAGGCTCATACAGCCACTGTGGCGAGCCGTCTGGAGAGTCTTAAAGAAATTAAAGATTGAAATGCCATATGACCCTGCTATTCCATTTTTGGGAGTAACCCCCCATACAGCAGAGATTCACCTCGATAGCACAAGCACGACCATGTTCATAGCAGCACTGTTTACAATAGCAAAGTCATGGAATCAGCCAAAATGTCCAACAGTTGATGAGTGGATAAGGAAACTGTGGTACATCTATGCAATGGAGTACTACTCAGCCATCAAAAATGATGAATTACTGGAATTTGCCAGGAAATGAATGTCATTAGAAACAGTTATATTAAGTGAAGTATCCAAGACACAGAAAATTAAGCGCCATATGTACTCCCTAATAGGTGGCTACTAGTACCAAACCCACCCAGCCCACCTAGAGACAGTAATTGCAAGGATTATGAACAGGAGGAATGGGGTAGGAGGGCCACACCAGAAACAAGGAGAGAAGGGACCATGTTACAGCAGAGAAAATAGGCCTCCATCAAGGACCCAAATAAGTAATGAGACATCTGATTAAGTTCACAGACTTTTGTTCCTGATCATTTACTACTGAGGGCGTATGATTTCACCAGAAGAGGAGGCCATATAGTCTGGCAGATAAAAAGTAACCATTTTGCAAATGGGTGATAGACCCCTCCCTCAGTGTGGTTTCCCACTTTTATTACATCTACCTTTGAATGTGCTTTTATCACAAGACTCTTGTTTAACAGCTTTTTGTCTCTGGCCGGGGGTAACATAAAATGCCCACCAGGATTGAGTGACGGGCATTGTAGGAGCAGCAAAACCACAAAGGAAAACCAACAAACCACAATCCAGAACTTCAGAGAGTCTATATCATCCACCTAGAACTAGGCCAGCTTAATCTCTCCCCATCCTGAAGTTCAGGGACATTTGCGGAAGAGGGGCGGTAAGAGTGTAAGAGCAAAAGGATGGGTGGAGAAATGATATGTAAGTTACTCCATATAAGTTAGGGCTGAAGCAATCATAATTGGACTTTGCATGCCCTGTGCATTGTCCAACACACTGTTGACCACACAAAGTCTAGCATCTGATAAGGGCACCAAGATCCTTGGAGGCAAACGATTGGCAGCCACAGCAGTGTTCCTACACCTAAGGGGACCATGGGAAAGGGTTTACGGAAGGGCCACTGGGTCCTTGTACATCATGGGAAAGGAGGGACCAGAGGAAAATTGGGCATGCACAAGAAAGGACTCTCTGGGAATTGGGGCGAGAGGCACTGGGGGATGGGGAGGGAGGGAGTAGGGAGGGGGAGTAGGGGGGACGGCAGGAGAAGGAGGAAGGGAGGGAACTGGTGCAGCTATTAAGTTTGTATGAGCTGAAATAATAATAAAAATGTATTAATAATAACAAAAAAGTGTACTTGCAACATTTGACTCAGAGTCCTCATCACTTGATTCACTATTTTGTAATATCATGGCCTGGGTGACCATGTGCCATGTAAATGTCACAAAACAAGTATGATTTTCTCCTGAACGCAAATGTTACAGTGTAGAAACTTCTCTAAGGAACTTATCTCCAAGAAGTGTACTTCCTTCATTTGATTCTGAATCCACCGCACTTTGTTCACTATTTTTGAAATCATCTCCTGCATGAATAGGTTCCATGGAAATATCGCAAACCAGGTGTGACTTTCTGCAGAACACAAAGAGGTACAGTATTGAAACTTCTGTAGGATACTTACCACTAAGAATTGCACTTCCAACATTTGACTCTGAGTCCTCCTCACTTGGTTCACTATTTGGGATGCCATAGCCTGCGTGAACATGTTCCATGGAAACGTTCCAAAACAAGTGTGATGCTCTCCTGAACACAAAGGTTTACAGTATAGAAACTTTTGTGGGATACTTACCGCTAAGAAGAGCACTTGCAACATTTGGTTCTGAGTCCTTCTCTCTTGGTTATTTGGGAATATCATGGTTTGTGTGTAAATGTTCCATTGACTGTCACACAATAATGTGAATTTCTCCTGATCACAAAGAGTTACAGTATAGAAACTTCTGTAGAATATGTAGCCCAATGAAGTGCTCTTGCAACATTTGACTCTGAGACATCCTCACTTGGTTAGCTATTTTGGAAAAAAAAATGGCCTGCTTCAACATGTTTCATGGGAATGTGGAACAACAAATGTAATTTTTTCCTGAACACAAAGAGTTACATTATATGAACGTCTGTAGGATACTTAGCGGTAAGAAGTGCAAGTGCAATATTTGACTCTGAACCCTCCTCCCTTGGTTCACTATTTTGGAAAATCATGGCATGCGTGAACATGTTATATGCAAATGTAGCAAAACAAGAATGATCTTCTCAATAACACAAAGTGTTACAGTGTAGAATCTTCTGAAGGATTCTTATCCCTAAGAAGCCCACTTCCAACATTTGACTCTCAGTCTTCCTCACTTGGTTCACTCTTTTGGAAAATCAAGGCCTGCCTGAACATATTTCATGAAAACGTCACAAAACCAGTGTGATTTTCTCCTGAACATAAAACGTTAAAACGTATGAACATCTACAGGATTCTTATCACTGATAGGTTGAAGTGAAACATGTGAATTTGACGCTTCCTCAATTGGTCACTATTTTCAAGCTCATTACAGGCCTGCACATAGTTGGTAGAATCAGCACAAAACGAATGTTGCTTTCTCCAAACACAAAGTTTTACCATCTAGAAACATGTGTAGAATACTTGCCCCAAAGAAGTGCACATGCTACATATGACTGTGAGTCCTCTTCAGTTGGTTCACGATTTTGGAAGGGAATGGCATGCAGAGAACATCCTTCATGGCAACGTCATACAACAAGTGTGACTTCCTCCTGAACACAAAGAGATACAGTATAGACACTTCTGTATGACACTTATCCTAAAGAAGTGCACTTGCAACATTTGACTCAGAGTCCTCCTCACTTGGTTCACTATTTTGGAAAATCATGGCCTGTGTGAACATGTGCCATGCAGATGTCACAAAACAAGGATGATTTTCTCCAGAACGCAAATGTTACAGTGCAGAAACTTCTCTAGGATACTTATCCCCAAGAAGTGCACTTCCTGCATTTGATTCTGAATCCTCCACACTTGGTTCTCTATTTTGGATATCACCTCCTGCATGAATAGGTTCCATGGAAACGTCGCAAAACAGGTGTGATTTTCTGCAGAACACAAAGAGGTACAGTATCGAAACTTCTGTAGGATACTTATCACTGAGAAGTGCACTTCCAACATTTGACTCTGAGTCCTACTCACTTGGTTCACTATTTGGGAAAGTCAAAGACTTCGTGAACATGTTCCATGGAAACATTCTAAAACAAGTGTGTTGCTATCCTGAACACAAAGAATTTCAGAATAGAAACTTTGGTGGGATACTTACCGCTAAGAACAGCACTTGCAACATTTGGCTCTGAGTCCTTCTCTCTTGGTTCACTATTTTGGAATATCATGCATTGCGTGTAAATGTTCCATTGACAGTCGCACAACAAGTGTGACTTTCTACTGATCACAAAGAGTTACAGTATCGAAACTAATGTAGGATATGTATCCTAAAGAAGTGCACTTGCAAAATTTGATTCAGAGTCCTCCTCACTTGGTTCACTATTTTGGAAAATCATAGCCTGCGTGAACATGTTCCAGGGTAACATTGCAATACAAATGTGATACTCTCATGAACACCAAGAATGACACTATAGAAAATTTTGTGGGATACTTACCGCTAAGAAGAAGAGCACTTTCAACATTTGACTCTGAATCCTTCTCTCCTGGTTCACTATTTTGGAATATCATGGTGTGCGTGTAAATGTTCCATTGACTGTCGCACAACAAGCGTGACTTTCTCCTGATCACAAAGAGTTACAGTATCGAAACTAATGTAGGATACGTATCCCAACGAAGTGCACTTGCAACATTTGACTCTGAGTCATCCTCACTTGGTTCTATTTTGGAAAAACATGGCCTGCTTCAACATGTTCCATGCAAATGTCACAACAACTGTTATTTCTCCTGAACACAAGAGTTACAGTATAAAACTTCCGTAGGATACTTCCAAGAAGTGCACTTCCTACAATATTTGACTCCCTCCTCACTTGGTTCACTATTTTGGAAAATCATGGCCTGCTGAATGTTCCATATGCAAATGCGCAAAACAAGTGTGATCTTCTCTGAACACAAAGTGTCCAGTATAGAAACTTCTGTAGGATACTTATCCAAGAAGTGCACTTCCAACATTTGACTCTGAGTCCTCCTCACTTGGTTCACTATTTGGAAACATGGCCTGCGTGAACATGTGCCATGCAAATGTCACAAACAAGGATGATTTTCTCCTGATTGCAAATGTTAGTGTAGAACTTCCTCGATACCTATCCCCAAGAAGTGCACTTCCTACATTTGATTTTGAATCCTCCACACTTGGTTCACTATTTTGGAAATCATCTCCTGCATGAATATGTTCCATGGAAACGCCGCAAAACAAGTGTGATTTTCTGCAGAACACAAAGAGGTACAGTATCGAAACTTCTGTAGGATACTTACCACTAAGAAGTGCACTTCCAACATTTGACTCTGAGTCCTCCTCACTTGGTTCACTATTTGTAATGTCATAGCCTGAGTGAACATGTTCCATGGAAACGTTCCAAAACAAGTGTGATGCTCTCCTGAACACAAAGAATTACAGTACAGAAATTTTTGTCTGATACTTCCTGCTAAGAATGGCACTTTCAACATTTGACTCTGAGTCCTTCTCTCTTGGTTCACTATTTTGGAATATCATGGCTTGTTTGTAAATGTTCCATTGACAGTCGCACAACAAGTGTGACTTTCTCCTGATCACAAAGAGTTACAGTTTAGAAACTTCGGTAGGATACGTATCCCAACCAAGTGCACTTGCAACATTTGACTCTGAGGCATCATCACTTGGTTAACTATTTTGGAAAAATCATGGCCTGCTTCAACATGTTCCATGGAAATGTGCACAACAACTGTTATTTTCTCCTGAACACAAAGAGTTACAGTATAGGAACTGCCATAGGATACTTACCGGTTAGAAGTGCACCTGCAATATTTGACTCTGAACCCTCCTCTCTTGGTTCACTCTTTTGGAAAATCATGGCCTGCGTGAACATGTTATATGCAAATGTCGCCAAACATGTATGATTTTCTCCTGAACACAAAGTGTTACAGTATAGAATCTTTTGAAGGATACTTATCCCTAAGAAGTGCACGTCCAACATTTGACTCTCAGTATTCCTCACTTGGTTCACTCTTTTGGAATATCAAGGCCTGCATGAACATATTCCAAGAAAACGTCACAGAACAAGTGTGATTTTCTCCTGAAAATAAAAATTTACAAAGTATGAACATCTACAGGATTCTTATCACTGAGAAGTGAAAGTGAAACATGTGAATTTGACGATACCTAACTTGGTCACTATTTTCAATCTCATTACAGGCCTGAACATAGTTGATAGAATCAGCACAAAACGAATGTTGTTTTCCACAGAATACAAAGTTTGACCATCTAGAAACCTGTGTAGGATACTTACCCCAAAGATGCACATGCTACATATGACTGTGAGTCCTCTTCACTTAGTTCATGATTTTGGAAGGGAATGACATGCAGAGAACATGTTTCATGGAAACGTCATACAACAAGTGTGATTTCCACCTGAAAACAAAGAGTTACAGTAGAGAAACTTCTGTAAAGACACTTATCCTAAAAAAGTGCACTTGCAATATTTGACTCAGAGTCCTCCTCACTTGGTTCACTGTTTTGGAAAATCATGGCCTATGTGAACATGTGCAATGCAAATGTCACAAAACAAGTATGATTTTCTCCTGAATGGAAATGTTAGAGAATACAAACTTCTGTAGGATTCTAATCCCTAAGAGGTGCACATCCAGCATTTGACTCTGAATCCTCCTCACTTGTATCACTATTTTGGAAATTCACGGCCTGTGTAAACATGTTCTATGCAAATGTCACAAGACAAGGATGATTTTTTCCTGAACGCAAATGTTACAGTGTAGAAACGTCTCTAGGATACTTATCCCCAAGAAGTGCACTTCCTACATTTGATTCTGAATCCTCCACACTTTGTTCACTATTTTGGAAATCATCTCCTGCATGAATAGGTTCCATGGAAACATCGCAAAACAAGTGTGATTTTCTGCAGAACACAAAGAGGTACAGTATCGAAACTTCTGTAGGATACTTATCACTAAGAAGTACACTTCCAACATTTGACTCTGAGTCCACCTCACTTGGTTCACTATTTTGGAAAGTCATAGCCTGCGTGAACAAGTTCCATGGAAGCATTGCAAAACAAGTGTGATACTCTCCTGAACATAAAGATTTACACTATACAAACTTTTGTGGGATACTTACAGCTAATAATAGCACTTGCAACATTTGTCTCTGAGTCCTTCTCTCTTGGTTCACTATTTTGGAATATCCTGGCTTGCGAGTAAATGTTCCATTGACAGTCGCACAACAAGTGTGACTTTCTCCTCATCACAAAGAGTTATAGTATAAAAACTTCTTTTGGATATGAATCCCAATAAAGTAGACTTGCAACGTTTGACTCTGAGTCATCCTCACGTGGTTAACTATTTTGGAGAAATCATGGCCTGCTTCAACATGTTCCGTGGAAATGTGGCACTACAACTGTTATTTTCTCCTGAACACAAAGAGTTACAGTATAGGAACTTCCGTAGGACACTTACCGGTAAGAAGTGCACGTGCAGTATTTGACTCTGAACCCTCCTCACTTGGTTCACTATTTTGAAAAATCATGGCCTGCGTGAACATATTATATGCAAATGTCACAAAACAAGTATGATCTTCTCCGGAACAAAAAGTGTTACAGTATAGAAACTTCTGTAGTATACTTATTACTAAGAAGTGTACTTCCAACATTTGACTCTCAGTCCTCCTCACTTGGTTCACCATTTTGGAAAATCAAGGCCTGCATGAACATATTCCATGAAAACATCAAAAAACCAGTGTGATTTCTTCCTGAACATAAAAAGTTACAACGTATGAACATCTACAGGATTCTTATCACTGAGAAGGGAAAGTGAAACATGTGAATTTGATGCTTCCTCACTTGGTCACTATTTACAAGCTCATTACAGGCCTGAAGATAGTTGGTAGAATCAGCACAGAACGATTGTTGTTTTCTCCAGAACAAAAAGTTTTAGCGTCTAGAAACCTGTTCAGGATACTTGTTCCAAAAACGTGCACGTGCTACATATGAATGTGAGTCCTCTTCACTTGGTTGACGATTTTGGAAGGGAATGACATGCATGAACATGTTTCATGGAAACGTGGTACATCAAGTGTGATTTCCTTCTGAACACAAAGAGTTACAGTAGAGAAACTTCTGTAACGACACTTATCCTAAAGAAGTGCACTTGCAACATTTGATTCAGAGTCCTCCTCACTTGGTTCACTATTTTGGAAAATCATAGCCTGCATGAACATGTTCCAGGGTAACATTGCAATAAAAGTGTGATACTCTCATGAACACCAAGAATGACAGTATATAAATTTTTGTGGTATACTTACCGCTAAGAAGAAGAGCACTTTCAACATTTGACTCTGAATCCTTCTCTCCTGGTTCACTATTTTGGAATATCATGGTGTGTGTGTAAATGTTCCATTGATTGTCACACAACAAGTGTGAATTTCTCCTGATCACAAAGAGTTACAGTTTAGAAACTTCTGTAGGATACGTGTCCCAACGAAGTGCACTTGCAACATTTGACTCTGAGTCATCCTCACTTGGTTAACTATTTTGGAAAATTCATGGCCTTCTTCAACATGTTCCACGAAAATGTGGCACAACAACTGTTTTTTTCTCCTGAACACAAAGAGTTACAGTATAGGAACTTCCATAAGACACTTACCGGTAAGAAGTGCACGTGCAGTATTTGACTCTGAACCCTCCTCACTTGGTTCACTCTTTTGGAAAATCATGGCCTGCCTGAACATGTTACATGCAAATGTCGCAAAAGAAGCATGATCTTCTCCTGAACAAAAAGTGTTACAGCATAGAATCTTCTGTAGAATACTTTTCCCTAAGAGGTGCATGTCCAACATTTGACTCTCAGTCCTCCTCCCTTGGTTCACCATTTTGAAAAATCAAGGCCTGCGTGAATATATTCCATGAAAATGTCACAGAAACAGTGTGATTGTCTCCTGAACATGAAAAGTTACAAGGTATGAACATCTACAGGATTCTTATCACTGAGAAGTGAAAGTGAAACATGTGAATTTGACGCTTACTCACTTGGTCACTCTTTTCCAGCTCATTACAGGCCTGCACATAGTTGGTAGAATCAGCACAAAACGAATGTTGCTTTCTCCAAACACAAAGTTTTACCATCTAGAAACATGTGTAGAATACTTGCCCCAAAGAAGTGCACATGCTACATATGACTGTGAGTCCTCTTCAGTTGGTTCACGATTTTGGAAGGGAATGGCATGCAGAGAACATCCTTCATGGCAACGTCATACAACAAGTGTGACTTCCTCCTGAACACAAAGAGATACAGTATAGAAACTTCTGTATGACACTTATCCTAAAGAAGTGCACTTGCAACATTTGACTCAGAGTCCTCCTCACTTGGTTCACTATTTTGGAAAATCATGGCCTGTGTGAACATGTGCCATGCAAATGTCACAAAACAAGGATGATTTTCTCCAGAACACAAATGTTACAGTGCAGAAACTTCTCTAGGATACTTATCCCCAAGAAGTGCACTTCCTGCATTTGATTCTGAATCCTCCACACTTGATTCTCTATTTTGGAAATCATCTCCTGCATGAATAGGTTCCATGGAAACGTCGCAAAACAGGTGTGATTTTCTGCAGAACACAAAGAGGTACAGTATCGAAACTTCTGTAGGATACTTATCACTGAGAAGTGCACTGCCAACATTTGACTCTGAGTCCTACTCACTTGGTTCACTATTTGGGAAAGTCAAAGACTTCGTGAACATGTTCCATGGAAACATTCTAAAACAAGTGTGTTGCTATCCTGAACACAAAGAATTTCAGAATAGAAACTTCGGTGGGATACTTACCGCTAAGCACAGCCCTTGCAACATTTGGCTCTGAGTCCTTCTCTCTTGGTTCACTATTTTGGAATATGATGGCTTGCGTGTAAATGTTCTATTGACTGTCGCACAACAAGTGTGACTTTCTACTGATCACAAAGAGTTACAGTATCGAAACTAATATAGGATACGTATCCTAAAGAAGTGCATTTGCAACATTTGACTCTGAGTCATCCTCACTTGGTTAACTATTTTGGAAAAATCATGGCATGCTTCAACATGTTCCATGGAAATGTGTCACAACAACTGTTATTTTCTCCTGAACAAAAAGAGTTACAGTATAACAACTTCCGTAGGATACTTACCGATGAGAAGTACATGTGCAATATTTGACTGTGACGCCTCCTCACTTGGTTCACTATTTTGGAAAATCATGGCCTGCTTGAACATGTTATATGCAAATGTCGCAAAACAAGTCGGATCTTCTCCTGAACAAAGTGTTCCAGTATAGACTCTTCTGTAGGATACTTATCCAAAGAGGTGCACTTCCAGCATTTGACTCTGAATCCTCCTCACTTGGTCACTAGTTTGGAAAAACATGGCCTGCGTGAACATGTGCCATGCAAATGTCACAAGACAAGGATGATTTTCTCCTGATTGCAAATGTTAGAGTGTAGAAACTTCTCTCGGATACCTATCCCCAAGAAGTGCACTTCCTACATTTGATTTTGAATCCTCCACACTTGGTTCACTATTTTGGAAATCATCTCCTGCATGAATAGGTTCCATGGAAACGCCGCAAAACAAGTGTGATTTTCTGCAGAACACAAAGAGGTACAGTATCGAAACTTCTGTAGGATACTTACCACTAAGAAGTGCACTTCCAACATTTGACTCTGAGTCCTCCTCACTTGGTTCACTATTTGTAATGTCATAGCCTGAGTGAACATGTTCCATGGAAACGTTCCAAAACAAGTGTGATGCTCTCCTGAACACAAAGAATTACAGTACAGAAATTTTTGTCTGATACTTCCTGCTAAGAATGGCACTTTCAACATTTGACTCTGAGTCCTTCTCTCTTGGTTCACTATTTTGGAATATCATGGCTTGTTTGTAAATGTTCCATTGACAGTCGCACAACAAGTGTGACTTTCTCCTGATCACAAAGAGTTACAGTTTAGAAACTTCGGTAGGATACGTATCCCAACCAAGTGCACTTGCAACATTTGACTCTGAGGCATCATCACTTGGTTAACTATTTTGGAAAAATCATGGCCTGCTTCAACATGTTCCATGGAAATGTGCAAAACAACTGTTATTTTCTCCTGAACACAAAGAGTTACAGTATAGGAACTGCCATAGGATACTTACCGGTTAGAAGTGCACCTGCAATATTTGACTCTGAACCCTCCTCTCTTGGTTCACTCTTTTGGAAAATCATGGCCTGCGTGAACATGTTATATGCAAATGTCGCCAAACATGTATGATTTTCTCCTGAACACAAAGTGTTACAGTATAGAATCTTTTGAAGGATACTTATCCCTAAGAAGTGCACGTCCAACATTTGACTCTCAGTATTCCTCACTTGGTTCACTCTTTTGGAATATCAAGGCCTGCATGAACATATTCCAAGAAAACGTCACAGAACAAGTGTGATTTTCTCCTGAAAATAAAAATTTACAAAGTATGAACATCTACAGGATTCTTATCACTGAGAAGTGAAAGTGAAACATGTGAATTTGACGATACCTAACTTGGTCACTATTTTCAATCTCATTACAGGCCTGAACATAGTTGATAGAATCAGCACAAAACGAATGTTGTTTTCCACAGAATACAAAGTTTGACCATCTAGAAACCTGTGTAGGATACTTACCCCAAAGATGCACATGCTACATATGACTGTGAGTCCTCTTCACTTGGTTCATGATTTTGGAAGGGAATGACATGCAGAGAACATATTTCATGGAAACGTCGTACAACAAGTGTGATTTCCACCTGAACACAAAGAGTTACAGTAGAGAAACTTCTGTAAAGACACTTATCCTAAAAAAGTGCACTTGCAATATTTGACTCAGAGTCCTCCTCACTTGGTTCACTGTTTTGGAAAATCATGGCCTATGTGAACATGTGCAATGCAAATGTCACAAAACAAGTATGATTTTCTCCTGAATGGAAATGTTAGAGAATACAAACTTCTGTAGGATTCTAATCCCTAAGAGGTGCACATCCAGCATTTGACTCTGAATCCTCCTCACTTGTATCACTATTTTGGAAATTCACGGCCTGTGTAAACATGTTCTATGCAAATGTCACAAGACAAGGATGATTTTTTCCTGAACGCAAATGTTACAGTGTAGAAACGTCTCTAGGATACTTATCCCCAAGAAGTGCACTTCCTACATTTGATTCTGAATCCTCCACACTTGGTTCACTATTTTGGAAATCATCTCCTGCATGAATAGGTTCCATGGAAACATCGCAAAACAAGTGTGATTTTCTGCAGAACACAAAGAGGTACAGTATCGAAACTTCTGTAGGATACTTATCACTAAGAAGTACACTTCCAACATTTGACTCTGAGTCCACCTCACTTGGTTCACTATTTTGGAAAGTCATAGCCTGCGTGAACAAGTTCCATGGAAGCATTGCAAAACAAGTGTGATACTCTCCTGAACATAAAGATTTACACTATACAAACTTTTGTGGGATACTTACAGCTAATAATAGCACTTGCAACATTTGTCTCTGAGTCCTTCTCTCTTGGTTCACTATTTTGGAATATCCTGGCTTGCGAGTAAATGTTCCATTGACAGTCGCACAACAAGTGTGACTTTCTCCTCATCACAAAGAGTTATAGTATAAAAACTTCTTTTGGATATGAATCCCAATAAAGTAGACTTGCAACGTTTGACTCTGAGTCATCCTCACGTGGTTAACTATTTTGGAGAAATCATGGCCTGCTTCAACATGTTCCGTGGAAATGTGGCACTACAACTGTTATTTTCTCCTGAACACAAAGAGTTACAGTATAGGAACTTCCGTAGGACACTTACCGGTAAGAAGTGCACGTGCAGTATTTGACTCTGAACCCTCCTCACTTGGTTCACTATTTTGAAAAATCATGGCCTGCGTGAACATATTATATGCAAATGTCACAAAACAAGTATGATCTTCTCCGGAACAAAAAGTGTTACAGTATAGAAACTTCTGTAGTATACTTATTACTAAGAAGTGTACTTCCAACATTTGACTCTCAGTCCTCCTCACTTGGTTCACCATTTTGGAAAATCAAGGCCTGCATGAACATATTCCATGAAAACATCAAAAAACCAGTGTGATTTCTTCCTGAACATAAAAAGTTACAACGTATGAACATCTACAGGATTCTTATCACTGAGAAGGGAAAGTGAAACATGTGAATTTGATGCTTCCTCACTTGGTCACTATTTTCAAGCTCATTACAGGCCTGAAGATAGTTGGTAGAATCAGCACAGAACGATTGTTGTTTTCTCCAGAACAAAAAGTTTTATTGTCTAGAAACCTGTTCAGGATACTTGTTCCAAAGACGTGAACGTGCTACATATGAATGTGAGTCCTCTTCACTTGGTTGACGATTTTGGAAGGGAATGACATGCATGAACATGTTTCATGGAAACGTGGTACATCAAGTGTGATTTCCTTCTGAACACAAAGAGTTACAGTAGAGAAACTTCTGTAACGACACTTATCCTAAAGAAGTGCACTTGCAACATTTGATTCAGAGTCCTCCTCACTTGGTTCACTATTTTGGAAAATCATAGCCTGCGTGAACATGTTCCAGGGTAACATTGCAATAAAAGTGTGATACTCTCATGAACACCAAGAATGGCAGTATAAAAATTTTTGTGGGATACTTACCGCTAAGAAGAAGAGCACTTTCAACATTTGACTCTGAATCCTTCTCTCCTGGTTCACTATTTTGGAATATCATGGTGTGCGTGTAATTGTTCCATTGACTGTCGCACAACAAGTGTGACTTTCTCCTGATCACAAATAGTTACAGTATAGAAACTTCTGTAGGATACGTGTCCCAACAAAGTGCACTTGCAACATTTGACTCTGAGTCATCCTCACTTGGTTAACTATTTTGAAAAATCATGGCCTTCTTCAACATGTTCCATGAAAATGTGGCACAACAACTGTTTTTTTCTCCTGAACACAAAGAGTTACAGTATAGGAACTTCCATAAGACACTTACCGGTAAGAAGTGCATGTGCAGTATTTGACTCAGAACCCTCCTCACTTGGTTCACTCTTTTGGAAAATCATGGCCTGCCTGAACATGTTACATTCAAATGTCGCAAAAGAAGTATGATCTTCTCCTGAGCAAAAAGTGTTACAGCATTGAATCTTCTGTAGAATACATTTCCCTAAGAGGTGCACGTCCAACATTTGACTCTCAGTCCTCCTCACTTGGTTCACCATTTTGAAAAATCAAGGCCTGCGTGAACATGTTCCATGAAAACGTCACAGAAACAGTGTGATTGTCTCCTGAACATAAAAAGTTACAAGGTATGAACATCTACAGGATTCTTATCACTGAGAAGTGAAAGTGAAACATGTGTATTTGATGCTTCCTCACTCTGTCACTATTTTCAAGCTCATTACAGGCCTGCACATAGTTGGTAGAATCAGCACAAAATGAATGTTGTTTTCTCAGAACACAAGGTATTACCGTCTAGAAACCTGTGTAGGATACTTATTCCAAAGAAGTGCACATGCTACATATGACTGTGAATCCTCTTCACTTGGTTCACGATTTTGGAAGGGAATGACATGCAGAGAACATGTTTCATGGAAACGTCATAGAACAAGTGTGACTTCCTCCTGAACACAAAGAGATACAGTATAGAAACCTCTGTATGACACTTATCCTAAAGAAGTGCACTTGCAACATTTGACTCAGAGTCCTCCTCACTTGGTTCACTATTTTGGAAAATCATGGCCTGTGTGAACATGTGCCATGCAAATGTCACTAAACAAGGATGATTTTCTCCAGAACACAAATGTTACAGTATAAAAACTTCTGTAGGATACTTATCCCCAAGAAGTGCACTTCCTGCATTTGATTCTGAATCCTCCGCACTTGGTTCTCTATTTTGGAAATCATCTCCTGCATGAATAGGTTCCATGGAAAAGTCGCAAAACAGGTGTGATTTTCTGCAGAACACAGAGAGGTACAGTATCCAAACTTTTGTAGGATACTTATCACTAAGAAGTGCACTTCCAACATTTTTCTCTCAGTCCTACTCACTTGGTTTACTATTTGGGAAAGTCAAAGACTTAGTGAACATGATCCATGGAAACATTCTAAAACAAGTGTGATGCTATCCTGAACACAAAGAATTTCAGAATAGAAACTTTGGTGGGATACTTACCGCTAAGAACAGCACTTGCAATATTTGGCTCTGAATCCTTCTCTCTTGGTTCACTATTTTGGAATATGATGGCTTGCGTGTAAATGTTCCATTGACTGTCGCACAACAAGTGTGACTTTCTACTGATCACAAAGAGTTGCAGTATCGAAACTAATGTAGGATACATATTCTAAAGAAGTGCACTTGCAACATTTGATTCAGAGTCCTCCTCACTTGGTTACTATTTTGGAAAAATCATGCCTGCTTCAACATGTTCCAGGAAATTGCACAAATGTTATTTTCTCCTGAACACAAGAATGACATATAAAACTTCCGTGGATACTTACCGATGAGAAGACATTGCAATATTTGACTGACCCTCCTCACTGGTTCACTATTTTGGAAAATCATGGCCTGCTTGAACATGTTATTGCACTGTCGCAAAACAAGTCGGACTTCTCCTGATCACAAAGTGTTCAGTATAGACTCTGTAGGATACTTATCCCAAAGAGTGCACTTCCATTTGACTCTGAATCCTCCTCACTTGGTCTATTTGGAAAAACATGGCCTGCGTGAACATGTGCCATGCAAATGTCACAAAACAAGGATGATTTTCTCCTGATTGCAAATGTTAGAGTGTAGAAACTTCTCTCGGATACCTTCCCCAAGAAGCACTTCCTACATTTGATTTTGAATCCTCCGCACTTGGTTCACTATTTTGGAAATCATCTCCTGCATGAATAGGTTCATGGAAACGCCGCAAAACAAGTGTGATTTTCTGCAGAACACAAAGAGGTACAGTATCGAAACTTCTGTAGGATACTTACCACTAAGAAGTGCACTTCCAACATTTGACTCTGAGTCCTCCTCACTTGGTTCACTATTTGGAATGTCATAGCCTGAGTGAACATGTTCCATGGAAACGTTCCAAAACAAGTGTGATGCTCTCCTGAACACAAAGAATTACAGTACAGAAATTTTTGTCTGATACTTCCTGCTAAGAATGGCACTTTCAACATTTGACTCTGAGTCCTTCTCTCTTGGTTCACTATTTTGGAATATCATGGCTTGTTTGTAAATGTTCCATTGACAGTCGCACAACAAGTGTGACTTTCTCCTGATCACAAAGAGTTACAGTTTAGAAACTTTGGTAGGATACGTATCCCAACGAAGTGCACTTGCAACATTTGACTCTGAGTCATCATCACTTGGTTAACTATTTTGGAAAAATCATGGCCTGCTTCAACATGTTCCATGGAAATGTGGCACAACAACTGTTATTTTCTCCTGAACACAAAGAGTTACAGTATAGGAACTGCCATAGGATACTTACCGGTTAGAAGTGCACCTGCAATATTTGACTCTGAACCCTCCTCTCTTGGTTCACTATTTTGGAAAATCATAGCCTGCGTGAACATGTTATATGCAAATGTCGCCAAACAAGTATGATTTTCTCCTGAACACAAAGTGTTACAGTATAGAATCTTTTGAAGGATACTTATCCCTAAGAACTGCACTTCCAACATTTGACTCTCAGTATTCCTCACTTGGTTCACTCTTTTGGAATATCAAGGCCTGCATGAACATATTCCATGAAAACGTCACAGAACAAGTGTGATTTTCTCCTGAAAATAAAAAGTTACAAAGTATGAACATCTACAGGATTCTTATCACTGAGAAGTGAAAGTGAAACATGTGAATTTGATGATACCTAACTTGGTCACTATTTTCAAGCTCATTACAGGCCTGAACATAGTTGGTAGAATCAGCACAAAACGAATGTTTTTTCCCCAGAATACAAAGTTTGACCATCTAGAAACCTGTGTAGGATACTTACCCCAAAGAAGTGCACATGCTACATATGACTGTGAGTCCTCTTCACTTGGTTCATGATTTTGAAAGGGAATGACATGCAGGAACATGTTTCATGGAAACGTCGTACAACAAGTGTGATTTCCACCTGAACACAAAGAGTTACAGTAGAGAAACTTCTGTAACGACACTTATCCTAAAGAAGTGCACTTGCAACATTTGACTCAGAGTCCTCCTCACTTGGTTCACTGTTTTGGAAAATCATGGCCTATGTGAACATGTGCAATGCAAATGTCACAAAACAAGTATGATTTTCTCCTGAATGGAAATGTTAGAGTATACAAACTTCTGTAGGATACTAATCCCTAAGAGGTGCACATCCAGCATTTGACTCTGAATCCTCCTCACTTGTTCACTATTTTGGAAATTCACGGCCTGTGTAACATGTTCCATGCAAATGTCACAAACAAGGATGATTTTTTCTGAACGCAAATGTTACAGTGTAGAAACGTCTCTAGGATACTTATCCCCAAGAAGTGCACTTCCTACATTTGATTCTGAATCCTCCACACTTGGTTCACTATTTTGGAAATCATCTCCTGCATGAATAGGTTCCATGGAAACATCGCAAAACAAGTGTGATTTTCTGCAGAACACAAAGAGGTACAGTATCGAAACTTCTGTAGGATACTTATCACTAAGAAGTGC